>PVHP010029367.1:0-22427 GCA_004024765.1 Zapus hudsonius
TGCACCCCACTTCCGCTCCTTAATTGCTGGCTCTGCCCAGCGCTGCCCAATCTCTGTGTCCCTGTGTCCCAGGCCTTCTCTGTGCTTCCCACAGGCGCTTGGACACAGAGTTCGCCCTTCTCTCTGGAATATTAATACACAGCTAACCTTCGTCCTGGGCTGGAAGCTTGGGAGACTGTTCCATGGCGCAGTTTGTTTTGATAACTGCATACATGTATGTGTGTGCATGTTCGTGTGTGTAACAGGTGTGCACGAGCCACAGGGCCTGTGTGGAGGTCAGAGGACAACTTCCGAGGTTGGTCCTCTTCTTCCACCTTGTTTGAAGCAGGATCTAGTGTTCGCTGCTGCATTCATCAGACTAGCTGGCTCCTGAGATTCCAGGGACTCGCCTGTCTCCGCCTCCCACCCCATGTTGGAATGGCAGATGCACATTGCTGCATCCATCTTTATGTGGGTTTTGGGGGTCCAGGCTCAGCTCATCATGCTGTGTGGCCGGCACTTTGTCTCTGAGCCACCTAACTGCCCACCGACTTTTTTTTGAGACAGGATCTCATATCCCAGATAGGGCTCAAACTCGCTAAACAGCTTGAATTCCTGATCCCTCTCCTCCACCTACCTCCCAAATGCTGGGATTGCAAGCCTGTGCCACCATAACCCAGTTTGTGTAGTGCTGGGCATCAAACCCAAGGCGTTGTGTATTCTAGGCAAGCACTCTGCCAACTGAGCTACGTCCCCAACCCCTAATGTCCTGCCTTATTTGAGCCTGCTCAAAAATCTTCTGGGTGGCCCTCCCTCTAGGAACTGGACATGGAAGGTGATTTTTCCCAAGGTCACAAAGAGAGTGAGTGACAGATCTGGGCCTTGAAGCCATGTCTTCTGGCTGTTGGGCCTGCAGTCTTTCTCTTGCGTAGGCCATCTTGCAGAACAAGTCAGGGAGAGAGCAGTGTTTAGAAATAAGACCCACGCGGCCATCCTGCACTCCTCTTACTCATTCACTGTGTGGCTTAGTCAAAGGTGTCCAAGGCACAGCTGCAGCCTAGGACAGTGGCTTCTAGAGTGACCATTCAGAGCGACGGTCCTGTACCACTGTCCTTCTAGAGCAATAGTGAATGTTGGCCTGTCTGACCACACCCAGTGCTGTTCTTAGACCTGGACAAGTAGGGCCACCGGTTCTAGGCTCCACAATACAGGGTCTCCTTGGTCGCTTCATAGCCACTCCCCTTCACCTGAGGTCAGGTGTCTGCAGAGCTAAAGAGACATACCTACCTACAAGTCACACCTTCTTTCATTCAGCTCCTCAGGACCCCATTTTCCCCAGGAGCCCCAGAGGCCTACCCAGGCCTCCTGGTGCGTCTTGGCTCCACAGACCTGAGCAGAGGGCAGGGGCGATCCATCGACCAAGGTGTAAAAAGCCTCAGGTGGAGTTGAGGACTTGGGGACATGAGAAGCACCTCGTCACTGTCCATGCTCACACCCTACGGTTGGCCTGACCTTGGGAAAGGGAAGCCTGGGCTAGTGGGATGAGCAAAGTGGGGGCCATTCCCGGGACAGAAGTGGGGTGCCAAGAGCTCACCCCCACTCTCCTCTGCAGATTCCCGTTTTGGTGACTAATCCCCAGATGTGGTCTTTACTGGTTCTAAGTAACTCGGTTGTGTCTGTTTCATCTTCCACAGCGAACAGATAAGGAAGTAAGGCTCTGGGAGCTTGGGACAAGTGGCCCAGGTCACACACAGCCTGACAACCAACATCTCAGAAAACCCACCTCTCAAGCCAGTGAGCTTAGTTAGGTCAGCACTTCCCAATGGGAATTGCAAGGTGAGTGGACAGAGCTCTGGCCAGCAGGCTGCACTATCCAGGCTTCTGACGTGGTCGGTGAGCACCTGCTCCCACACCAGGCTCTCCCGAGCTGGACAAGGTGAACGAGCTAGCCGCAGCCCATCTCCATGAAGCATACAGTAGAGGACTTGAGCAGCGTCAGAGCCCCCAGGAATATCTTTTCATATCGTTACCATTTGTTTCGGGGAAGCAACCAAGAGGAGCCTGTACGTACATGCACCAGGAGAGGTCTGCTTTCCCACTCCTCCTGTGGTTTCCCCTTCGGAAAGATCAATAAATAGAAATGCAAGATATACTGGGAGCCCCAAGGGATAAGCTAATTAATCCCACAACAGTTGAGGAGGAACTAATTAATCTGTTAAGTATGGGGAGGGGCGGAGGCTGGGGGACAATATCCCCAGAGAGTGAGTGAGAGCAATCTGCAGGCAAGGTCTGTGTGAGGACCAGCTCCCCCAAATGCAGGCTCTCCTGTGCATCAGGCCTGTGCCCCTGAGCTAGCTCTGGAGTTGAATTGTCAGGATCTCTGCCAGGAAACCAGCAAGAGAGCCCTCCAGGGAAGAGCTGCTCTGCTCCAGCTCTCCAGGGATAGAGAAGAAGTCAATACGATAGTGTGAAGGGTGAATGGCCAGGTCCTCTACGGTCAACGCCAACTCAAACCCCAGTCCCTAGAGAGGGCCAGCCAGATCCCCGAGTTGTGGCATGGAGCTCACAGGCTCTACAAAACATGCTGCTCTGCAGAGGATCTGAGTGAATGTCCCGGCTTCCATGTACATCAGAGTCAAAAGAAGGCTTCTTTATTTATTTGCAAGCAGAAAGAGAAAGAGAGGGAATGAAAGAAGGGGAGAGGAGAGGCCCATCAGAATCTCTTGCCACAACAAATGAACTCCGGATATATTCACCACTCTGTGCATCTGGATTGACAAAGATTCTGAGAAATCAAACCCATGCCATTAGGCTTTGCAAGCAAGTGCCTTTAACCACAGAACCATCTCCCCAGCCCCCAAAAGAAAGCTTCTTGGCACTCAGATTTCTAGGTACCATTGCCAGGGGTTCAGATTCAATGGGTCTGGAGTGAGATCAGACAATTTATAATTCTAAGAGGTTCCAAGATGCTGCTAATGCCAATTTCTAGGGAGAAGTCTGGAAACTCCTCGGGCTGGAAGGTTCTAGTCAGCATAAAGGGGCGCGGAGGGAGGGACCCCTAACTGGAGCTGTATGTAGCCATCTGATTCATTCCTGGCAGACCTTTATCTTCCTGGTGTTTTTACGTTTGACTTAACTAATTAACTAATTAGTCAATTATATAGTTATTTCTCTGTGTGTGGTTCTTTTTGTTTCCACCTAGAGTGAAATGGATGAGACGCAAATCCAGCTGGGCGGAGACGATGTAGATGTGCCCGAGGATCTGAGGAAGATGGTGGACGAGGACCAGGAGGAGGAGGAAGACAAGGACTCTATCCTGGGGCAGCTACAGAACCTCCAGAACATGGATTTGGATGCCATCAAGGAAAAGGCCCAGGCCACCTTCACGGAGATCAAGCAGTCTGCAGAGCAGAAGTGTTCAGTGATGTGAGGGGTGGCGGCCCGGAGGGGAGGGGCTCGCCACCTGCAGGAAGACATCTCTCCTGGGCATTGAAGAAAACCATGTGGGAAAGCTGTTTACAAACACTTAGACAGTAATCTGGTCAGTCTAGATGTTTCAGGGAGAGCATGTAGCCTTTGAGGCAGGAAACACGGCTTCCTTTCAGATATAGCCATGAGACACTAGGAAATACCAACCATAAATGATGGCAGAGAATGCTGTCCAATGAATCACCTTAGCTGGGCGGGAGGCTCATGCCTTTAATCCCAGCATTTGGGAGGCAGAGGTAAAGAGGATCACCATGAGTTCAAGGCCACCCTGAGAATCTAGCCGGAGCTAGAATGAGACCCTACCTCAAAAAAGCAAAACAGAATAAGAAGGAGGAGGAGGAGGAAGAAAGGAAAAGAAAAGAAAGAAGGAAAGAAGAAAGGGAAAGGAAGGGAAGGGAAGGGAAGGGAAGGGAAGGGAAGGGAAGGGAAGGGAAGGGAAGGGAATGGAAGGGAAGGGACTACCAGCTAGGAACCAAGCCTCCACACAAGAGAGTGTGGGGTTGTAGATTTCATCTGCACACCGCAAACATCTCAGACAAGCAGTGGTGGTGGAAAATGGTCAAAAATGAGAAGTGGAGAAGCAGGACTTCAGGAGCCTTCTCACTGCAGTTCATCACTCTAGGGACCATGAGAGCAATGAACTTGATGGAGGCCCCATGAGAGGCAGAGGAGCACCTGGGAAGGCCGCTGCTATCAGGGAATTGAGCAGAGGGACTCTTGTTGGGACTCGGTGATGGTCATGGGACAAAGGGTCCAGAGTGCTGAAAGGTCAGCAAGCTCCCCATGTCTCTCAGCGGGCTTGGGGCGACAAGCAGCTGTGATGACAGGAACCATCCATAGGAGAGGGCTAGACACCCTCCCGCACCATAGCAGCAAAAGCCCTGGAAAGCCTTCGAGGTGGCGGTTCAGTTCCAAATAACAACAAGCATGTCAAAAGGGAGAGAAGGGACAGGAAAGATCACTCAAGTCAAGCCCGATGGCCAGGGTTCAATTCCCCAGTGCCCACGTAAAGCCAGATGCACAAAGTGGAGCATTCATCTGAAGTTAGTTTGCAGTGGCTGGAGGCCCGGGTGCATCTCTTCTCCCCTCTCTCCCTCTCTCCCTCCCCACCTCTCTTTTTCACAAATAATGATTTTTTTTTCCTGAAAAGCAGAGAAAAATCCACGGGTTTTGAAGTGTGCTGCAGTGAACTCAGAGTCTCCCTGGGTTTGAGATTGTTTTCTTTTTAAAAATTTTAATTCTGATAAAATATATACATCAGCTTTGCCATTGTATATCAGCAGTGCTCAAGTTTAGTGGCATTAAGCATGGTGACATCTTTGCTTCAACAAAACTACCCTCCGCCCTCCCCACCCCCAGTATTTCATTTCCCAGTTGAAATTCTCTACCCAGTGAACAACACCTCCTCGCTGCTCCCCTCAGCCCCTGGCAGCCACCCCACTAATTTCCGTATCGAGGAATTTTTGTTAGGTTTGTTTTTCTGTTTATTGGTGACAGGGTTTTACTATGTAGTCCAGGCTATCCCCTAACGGGCCATCCTCCACCACTGGGGTTGCAGTACCTGGTTACAGGCATGCAGCATCCACACCCAGCTTGTTTCTGTGAACTTGACTCCTTTAAGAACCATTCTTCTCGCTTATCATAAGGTCAAGGCTGACCCATGTTGTGGCATCTGTCCTTGGGAGGCTGGGTGCCATTCCCCTCTGCGTACATAGCACACTTCACTTTGGAGAACACTTGCGTTATGCTGCTTTTCAACTCCTGTGAACGATGCTGTTAAAAATATGGGGTGCAGGAACCTCAGTCCCTGACTTGATTCTTTTAAGAACACACCCCAAAGAGGATTTCTAGATCATTCCCGGGCTTTTCTTAGCATTAGGAAGAGCAGCTTTTCATGCACCCACATACATGCACACATAGGAACACATGCACATAAGCACCACAATCCTGTTGTATGTTCAGCACTGACACATCTCAAGCCCACCCTCCAAGGCTCCTCTGGATCGCAGGGAAGGGCGTGGAAAGAGCCCAGGAGCCAGGGGATGGGGAGGAGTGCTGTGGAACTTCGTTCTCCTGACACGCAGTGACCGCTGCATTGTGACCTCGTGGTGCCCAGCATTAGCCTATCAACAATGAGGGACCAGGGCAGAGCAAAAGCCATCAAGATGGAAGAGTGCTGATTGGATAGAAGAGATTCAGGGGACGAAAGGTGGGCACGGGAAAAGGGAACAGGAGGGGCCGGGATAAAAAGGCATTGAATACACATATGAAAATTGTCATTCAACAAAGAAATAGTTTTGACAGGCACAGAAGTTGTGCTTGGGGAATATTATAACATTTGCAATAATACAGATAAAATTCAAATTCAAAAATCTTGTTTAAAAAAAAAAACCTGTACCTTTTATCAACATGGGTCCTATCAACTTTGTCACGGTGAAAGAGGGTGAAAAAAATAGAAATAAAAAAAAAAGATAAAAAAACATCAAAATAGAAAAAGGAGCCCAGTGTGGTGGTGCATGCTTTTAATCCCAACACTGTGGAGGCAGAGATCGGAGGATGGCTGTGAGTTCGAGGCCAGCCTGAGACTGCAGAGGGAGTGCCAGGTCAGCCTGGGCTAGAATGAGACCCCACCTCAAAAATAAATAAATAAGTAAATGAAAAATAAACTAAAAAAAGAACTAGTGGGAAATAAGAGGGAATTCCGTGGAAGAGGGATGGGGAGGGGAAAGAAGGTATTGGGGGGGTTATAAATAAAATGCATCATGTACACGCATGGAAACTATCAATAAAAAGGTTTTAAATTTTTATGCCTTTTAGAAAACTTTATGATGGAAAAATTTCAAACCTAACCCAAAGTAGAAAGAGGAGTCTAACCAACCCACAGGTACTGAAATTGAATTTCTTGATCCAAGTTGTCCTTGGAAATCTGTTCTCACGACTCCATCCGGAGCTAAGGGGCATTCTTCCATGCCAGCTTCCTTCTGAGCAGGGAGACGGCATCTATGTGCCCGGTGATCGATGTTCGCTTGTCTTCTTAAACCATTGCAGAAACTGTTCAGATTCCAAGGGACAGATCACCGAGATCAGCGCTCTATCAACGTGCCAGGCTCTGCTCCTGGATAAAGGCACTCTGGGAAGCCCTGGAGACCTTACTGCAAGGGCCTAGGCTCATTCCACTCACCAGGACATGTAGGATCAGCACTTTTAGGCCTTAGAAGGTCAAAAGAAAGAAACACAATAAAAGTGGACTCCAAAATTCTCCACAAAGCCACAGCAAACTGCAGACGTCAGTGGGCTGCTGCAGCGTTACCAGAGCCTCTGAGGACAAAGAAGGCCATCTCGTGAGATGCCCCGGGCTCTGAGCGAGGTGGCGGTGGCCCTGCGTGGGAACCACTGTCTCCTCCGTTAATGAACTCTCACATCAAAGGGTGGAGGAGCCCCAGCCAACGCTGATGCTAACAAGACCCGAGTGGACAGAAATACCTTTTGAAAGTGATCAAATGGTTTCTGTGAGCTTTTTGAGAGAGAAAGCAAAGCGGTTTGACATTTTCTAAACACATGGGAAATAATTAATATTTTAGAAAACGCGAGTATAAATGCGAAAAAAATGTGTATGGGTGCCAGTTATTAATGGTGTGAGGTAGACAAGATGCCTAACTGTTTCTGCACATGTAAATAGGAGTCCTTGTAATTGGCCATTAAATGAACAAGTACTATTTGACATATAGGTCCTGGGTAGTGGTGGGATTCAAGAATCAAGGTCATTATTTTCATGTAGCATAGATTCGAATGCACGGAGACAGCCATTAAATCAGTCAACAAGTAAGAAGAAATATAGGTTTAGGGCTGGGGAGATGGTTTAGTGGGTAAAGTGCTTGCTCTGCAAGCCTGAGGACCTGAGTTCAAATCCCCAGCACCCATGTAAATGCTGGACATATCTCAGCACTGGGGAGGCAGAGACAGGAGAATAGCCCAGGCTTGGAGTTCTGGGTTCAGCAAAAAAAAAAAAAACAACTGTCTTGAGAAAATGCCGGACAGTGACAGAGGAAGATCCCTGACCTTGACCTCTGGCTCCACACACACCTAGACAGGGGCATGCGCACTCACGTACACATGTGTGCCCACAGAGATAAACATGCCTACACACCCATAAAGATGCAAAAGGAGAATATAAAGTTTGAGGGTGGTGGCTGCTGTGAGGTAAATAACACGACAATGAGCTGGAGGGAAGGCATTTCTGGGAAAGAATCGTTCATGCAAAGGTCCTGAGGCAGGAAGGAGATTGCAGAGCTTCCAGAAGAGAAGAAGACCTAGGTGCCTGGGACTCAGAGAGCACACCAGAGAAGAAAGAGGTCCTGAATTCAGATGAAGAGGTTTGAGATTTGGGGAAGGGCTAGGTCTTAAGGACTTCAAGGAATTTATATCGTATAAACTGGAAGCTCGGATGGGTGTGTGTGCAGCGAATGGATTGATTCTAGTTTACTTTGTTGTTTGACTGGTTTTGGTTTTGTTTGTTTTGAGACACGGGGAGATGGCTCAGTGGTTAAAGGCATTTGTTTGTAAAGCCTGATGATGTAGGTTTGATTCTCCAGTCCCAGTACCCAATGTAAAGCCAGATGCTGCACAACGTGGCACATGCGTTTGGAGTTCATTTGCAGTGGCAGGAGGCCCTGGTGGTCCCATTCTTTCTCTCTCCTTCTTTCTCTCTCTGTCGCCTTCTCCCTCTCTTTCTCTCTCTCAAATAAATAAAAATATTTTTAAAGAAAATAAAGAGAGAAAGCCTAGGGACATGGCTGGGGAGATGGTTCAGCGTTAAATGGGCTTCCTTGAAAAGCCCGGAAAGAGGCTCCTGGCTGTGGGTCCTGGTGTTCATGATTTGGGACAAAGCAGCAGGACCCCAAGCAGCAAAAGCTTGCAAAAGCAGAGCAAAGAAAACTGTGAAATAAAAAGACAACAGGCAGGTGGGGGGTGGATATTTGCAAACCATATAGCAGAAAAGGGATTAATATACAGCATACATAAAGAACATACACACTTCTATCTGTTAAAATGGATCACACGATTTAACAGCAGGCAAAGAATATGAACAAACATTTTCCAAAAGAAGCCTAACAGGTGAATGAAAAAGTACTCAAAAATTACTGACCATTAGGGAGATACATATCAAAACCACACGAGACATTATTTTAGACTATTAAGATAATGTTATAGTCAGCTTTCTTGTTGCTGCAACAAAGAACCCAACCAAAAAAACAGCTTTTGGAGGAATGGGTTTATTTGGCTTACGGACTCGAGGGGAGACTCCATCCTGGCAGGGAAAACGATGGCATGAGCAGAGGGGTGGACATCACCTCCATCACAGCACTGCAAACAGTGGCAGAAAGGTGTGCCAAACACTGGCAAGGGGAAGCTGGCTTATAATCCCCATAAACCCACCCCCAACAACACAGCTCCAATGAAGTGCCAATTCCCAAACTGCCATCAGCTGGGATTGGGCATTCAGACCATAAGTTTATTTAGGACACTTGGATCAAACCACTACAGAAAAAACATTTTTCTTTTTAGCGTGTATGTGTTGTGCACAGATGTGTGTGTTCATATGAGCGGGTGTGTGGATGTGTGTGGATGTGGGTACATGTTTGTGCATGTGTGCATGGTTGTCAGGAAACCAGAAGACAACCTTGGGTGTCATCCTCAGGGGTGCTGTCTCCTTCCTTTTGAGACAGTGTCTCTTACTGGGCTGGAGCTTAACAAGCAGGTTTAACTGGCTGTCAGCAAGCTCCTGGGATCCATCTTGTCACCTCCATGCCCAGCATTTTGACATTAATCCTGAGGATCCAACCCACGTTCTCCTCCACGTAAGGCAAACACTTTGTGGACGGAGCTATCTCCCCAGCCCCTGGTTACTGTTTTTTCAGGAACAAGCATTGGTAAGAATGTGGACAAGACTGAACTCTTGCTTTGCTGATCAGGATGCGAGACAGGACCGCTGCTGAAGAAGAGTGTGGTCACTTCTCAGACTCTGAAACGAGAGGTCATGTAAGGCAGTGGCTCTACTTCTGGGTCGACTCTCAAAAGAACAGAGAGCAGGGGCTCTAGCAGACAAGCGTTCACTCGTGCTCAGCAGCCCAAGTACCATCCATGGGTGAAGATGGGCAAAATGTGGCAAATATAAAGAGTGGAATATTCTTGGGCCTTTGAGATGGAAGCAAATCCTGACCCATGTTACACTGATAAACCTTGACATTAAGCTAAGTGGAATTAGCCAATTATGAAAGGCCAAATACTCTCTCATGCCTCTCATAATGTGGTGGATTGAATGAGATGTCCCCCCACAAACTCACATGTCCTGAATGTTTGGTCCCCAGCTGGTGGCAGTTTTGGAGGTGGAGCCTTGCTGGAGGAGGTATGTTGTTGGGGACAGGGGTTGGGGTGTGGTAGCCTGTGGGACCCTGCTAAAGGGGCATGGAGAATGTAGGGTTTTGCTGAGTCTGGCAGGCTTCTGGGACTGTCTCCTTCTGATAAGGAAGTTGAGGCAAAGTCTGAGGGCCCTATAAATCTTAGCAATCCTGAACACTCCAGCCCCCAGGCAGGCCACAGCTGTGCCCTGAGATAAGCAGGCAATTCAAGGCCTAAACTTAGCCCAGCTGCAATAACAAACCTAAACAATAAGGTTACGTTTCCTCTGCTGACATCACCATTCTACACATGTCTGTATACATGTATAGAGTCACGTAGGCCCCTCAATTTATCTATGCAAAATAGGTATCCAAAGGGTACTGGCCCCTACCAATCAAACTCATGAGATGTCCACAGATCTTGCCCCTACCAATCTCCTTGCTTCCTATGCTTCTACCTCTGACTTTCCTCTATATAAACAATTGCTCTCTATATGATAAACGAGAACTGCCCACTGCCGTGTTCTCCCGGGCAACTATGCCCGTCGGCTCACAGCTATTCCAAGCCTCTGCTCACCCAGCTCCATAGACGAACAGGGAGTTGATGCGTGCTGCAACTCCCTAACTAACCCACGGACCCAGAGTAGCCAGCTCCCCCTTGCCAGAGCTCAGCTCCCTCTCCTGCTGCTGTTGTCCACCTGCTGTGGCCGAGGTGATGTCCAGCCTCTGCTCATGCCATGCTTTCTCCTTCCATCATGGAGCTTCCCCTCGAGACTGTAAGCCAAGATAAACCCTTTCCTCCCGTCAGCTGCTTTTGGTCAACTGCTTTGTCCCAGCAAAGAAAACATAACAGCAACATATACAAGGCACTTGGACTCGTCCAGTGCATAGCAACAGCGGGTAAGATGATGGCTGTCAGCTGCTGGCTGTGAGGATACTGGGCTCCAGAGTTTGAGAAGATGCAAAGTTCTAGAGATGGAAGGAGGGAATGTTTGCACAGCAATGTGGTTGTACTAAATACCACAGAGTTTATACTTAAAATGGTTAAAATAGTCTGATTCATGAAGTTACTTAAAAATAAAGGAGGGACTGAAAAGTTTTGCTCAGTGGTTAAGGCACTTGCCTGCAAAGCCTAAGGACCAGGGTTCTATTAGGCAGTACCCCCATAAAGCCAGATGCACAAGGTGGCGCATGTATCTGGAGCTCGTTTGCAGTGGCGGGAGGCCCTGGCACACCCATTCTCTCTCTCTCTCTCTCTCTCTCTCTCTCTCTCTCTCTCTCTCTCTCTCTCTCTCTCTCTCCTTGCAATAAGCAAAAAAAAAATTTAATGGAAAATGTCAAAGACACAGTCCCAACCCTGGCTCACACCCAGTGTGTCGGGATGTGGCCACCACCTGGGTCTGTCTTCATCCTCCAGGTTAAAACAAAATAAAGACAAAAATGGAATCTGTTGAGCTCCTACTTGAAGAAGCCAGGTGTCCTCTGAGGGAAGAAAGACAGAGAGCATTGAGTGTAGACTCCCGAAGGAAGGAGGCAAGGAGAGCACAGGGGATCCAGGCAGGGGTGGGGTCAAGGCTCTGCCAACTGTGTCTTAGGATTTGCCTTCCTAGTGCTCTAAGAGGATTGCTGGGCTCCAAGGCCATCATCCCCTCAAGATAAAGGTCTCGAGAGCTTCCCCCAGACACTCTGGATTCAATTAGTTTAATTAGAAAACAAGTAAAGAGGCATTATCTTAATATAGCTTTGCTCCTAGCAACCAAAAAAAAAAAAAGCCAAGGTTCATTTCCCTCCCAGTATTTACCAGTTCTGTGATAATAATGTAAGTTTGCTTATTTTTTTTCCAAGAAAACGATGGGAAATCTTTCCCAATAGATTGTGTTCTGTTGTAGTTTTAGCCCCGGTAATAAGCTTTCTTTCATCTTTGTGTGTGTGTGTGTGTGTGTGTGTGTGTGTGTGTGTGTGTGTGTGTGTGTGCACTTATGTCCCCTTACATGAGGAGGTGAGAAGTTGGTATAGTGTCTTTTTACAGTTTGAATATAAAATGCCCGTTATGTGCTTGAACACGTGGCTCTAGGCATTGGCACTGTTTGGGAAGGTTGTGGCACCTTTATGAGGTGGAACCTTGCTGGAGGAGGTTTCTGGGGCAGAAGTTGAGGTTTTATAGCCTGGTCCTGTGTCCTGCCTACCCATGTGACCAGCTGGGTGCCCACAGACCACCAAGTCTTTGCTTCGATGACAGATGAAACAAAAGCCCAATAAACTCTTTCCTTCCTTCAATTGCTTCTGCTCAGGTATTTGTTCGTATAACAAGAAAGCAACTAATGCAAGTGTCTTCCTCAAATGCTCATCCAGCTTCCAGGGTGTCAGGGAATCAAACTCAGGTCTTCATGCTTGTACAACAGCTCTTTACCCAGGGAGCCATCTCCTCGGCCCTTGATTTGTCATTCCTTAGGGACAGAGGAGCAATGGCGGGCTGGAAACGAGGGAACACTGATTTGACTCCCACCATGGGCCATTTTGAACTGTTCATGTGACCCGCTGACCTCAGAGCAACAAGGAGATGCCAGCCACCAGCTCTCACCAGCCACCAGGAGCTGGTTCCAAGCCACTCGTGGAGTGCTCATCGTTTGCCAAAATGCCTTGCAAATCTATTGCCAAGGGAATTTAAAAAATATTATTTGTTTGTAAGCAGAGAGAGAGAGAGATAGAAAGAGAGAGAGAAAGCGGGCATGCCAGGGCCTCCAGCTATTGCAAATGAGCTCCAGATACATGCACCACTTTGCACATCTGGCTTGACGTGGGTACAGGGGAATCAAACTTCAAGGAAATTTTTTTGGGGGGTGGCGAGTTCGAGGTAGGGTCTCACTCTAGCCCAGGTTGAACTGGAACTGACTCTAGTCCCAGCTAGTGTCGCCACCTTCTCCTTGCTGGGACAAAACGGAGAAGAGAGTGGATGGGAGGGACGAGAGGCTTATAAACAAAATACATGATCTACATGTATGAAATTGTCAATGAAAGCAAACTTTTGAAAAATATGTTGTCATAACCCACTGAGAGAGTGACTTGAGACCTGGGCACAGAGAGAGTTCCCTAAACGTCATGAGAGCCTTGGAAAATTGAGTGCTAGACTTAATTTATTATTTTAAACCAGATGTGCCACCATTTCAACAGGCAATTATAGATAACATACTTTCCCCACTCCCACATTACTCTGAACAAAATCATTCCCATTTTCCTCAACACCCAGTTTAAAAAATTATTTATTTGTAAGATAAGAGAAGGAGGAGGAAGAGAAGGAGGAGGAGGAGGAAGAGGAGGAGGAGGAAGAGGAGGAGGAAGAGGAGGAGGAGAGAGAGAGAGAGAGAGAGAGAGAGAGAGAGAGAGAGAGAGAGAGAGAATGGATGCACCAGGGCCTCTTGTCACTAAAAATGAATTCCAGATGCATGTGCCACTTGTGTATCTGAATTTACATGGGTTCTGGGGAATCAAACCTAGGTAAACAGGCTTTGCAAGCAAGAGCCTTTAACTACTGAGCCATATCCCCAGCCCCCAATTTTTATACTACATCTGTTCACGCTCTGTTAGCACTGTATGTAATGTACATATGTACATGTGCACCTGTATGCTCACATGCACAGGTATGGACACACGCCACCCCCCCTGGAAGGTGGCACACAGGAGTGTTAGATGAATAAGACACCTCAATTCAAATCTGGCTCTATCCAAAATCAGTTGTGGGACCTTGACCAAGAGGCTAGTCCTGTCTGTGTGTCCATTTTTCATCTCTAAAGGAGACGCTATTATTACACAACCTCCACCTTATTAGGGAGCTGTTAAGACCAAGATGGTTCATATAAAGTACTCAAAACGAGTGGGGCCTATGCAAACAGATAAACAAGAGCTGCTATATTCGTACTTTTAGCTCTTCAATTGAGATTGTTGAACTTGGTAATTGTGTGGGTAGATTTGTGTGTGTGTGTGTGTGTGTGTGTGTGTGTGTGTGTGTGTGTGTGACAGTTGCATGAGTTGTTTTGCTTTGGCTCAAGTTAAAATGAAATTGCCTTCCTTGAGTACACATCAGGAGTGGGAAGGGGTGGTCCTTGAGTGCATTGGGACGCAGGTAGGAATGTCCCAGCGTTGAAATTCATTTACCACAGAGAATCCAAAATAAAAATTATGGCCCATCTACTGAAGGGGTCATCTCTGCGCAGGTAACTGTGTGAGCTGCTTTGACACACTCTACGAAATGACACCCTACAGGCCTTTAAGTATCTAACGGTGCTGAGAAGGTTTCTATGCTGTGGGAAAATGGCCTGAATTCATCGACAAACCCCAAGCCACATCCCAGGCCCAAGGAAGCCACCCTACGGAAGCTCAGAGCTCCTAAAGTAAACCAGTGCACTGCATGCTTCCAGAACGTGGCCCCTACATGTGGTCAAGATAATCAAGTGGAATCCTGCCCCACGTGGGGGCTGGGAAGCTGAGCTTTCTCTGATCCATCTAATGAATTGATGAGTTAAACAGAGGCGGAGTTCAGAAGCCAGATTCCCTTCTTCTGCTGAAGGGGGGCTGGAAAGGGGAGGAGAATTAGGGACGTGGCCTGGGCCCATTCATCTTCACTAATGGAGTTCTTGGGGAAACACACATGCAGATTAGCCTCTAACAATGACCCCCGCTGCTTGCTTGTGGTACCCTCCACGGTGCCCACAATGGGACTGACTAGCTCTTTATGTCCCACACAAAGGCAGTTCCCCAGCCCAGTGGCTGGTGAGGTCCTTCAGGCCTCTCTCAGGAGACTCTAATAAACAGTAAATAAAAGCTCACTTCACCTGGACCTATGTGGGGAGCTGGGCAGCTCCAGCAAGAATTAACTTTGGAAAATGAGGCCATGAACCCCCTCAGCAGTGTGCGGGCAGTTTAAGAGATGTCCCATATTGCTTAGCTGTGATTACCGAAATCAGTTTAATATTGGGGAAGTTAACAGATAAAAGGGAAATAATAAATACAAATAAATGATCCCCACAGCCTTCCTCTGAGCACCTGGTCTGTCTAGCCAACAGGGAAGACTTTCTGGGATGCCATCAGGCCATTGGCAAGGGCATGGCCTCAGATGGTGCCCCAGCCAGGGAAGGCAGGCTTCATCTGACCTGCAGGGAACCTCTCCAGAACTCTTAAGTCTCCAGGGCGGCCACTGCCCTAAGGCCTCTCTAGGATGCTCTCTAGGAAGGACTCTGTTCCTTCCAGAACTTTTGGCTCCACTGCAGCCTCAGAGATGCAGGATTCAGAGACACCGGGGGGAGAGAGAGAGAGAGAGAGAGAGAGAGAGAGAGAGAGAGAGAGAGAGAGAGAGAGAGAGAGAGAGAGAGAGAGAGAGAGGCTACAGGTGCCTCTGGTGTGCCTTAATTCCTTTGCAAAACCTTCACGTTGCAAAAATACTCAGCAGTGAGATGCAGAGAGCAGCTGTGAGTTCTGGTCTTACCCTGCTTCCTACCAGCTCAGTTAAGTCTCCTGTAAAATAAGATCCAACAGTCATGCCCTGCTCAGCTCATGGCACTTCTAGAATCAGATCATAGAAAAAAATGTAAAGACTTCTGAAAAGTACAAAGTGCAATAATTTTCATTGACTTAATTTTTTCTACTTTACATATTTGCTGGTGTTGGGGCTGGAGAGAGGGCTCAGCAGTTAAAAACACCTGCTTGTAACTGGTGTTGGGCTCGGCCAGAGGCATTGCTAGACCAAAGCTCTACCTCTGAGATAATGCCTTTGACCTAAGAGCTTTTTCTTCAAATGCAGACTTTGGCGATTTGATATGGAATCAGGGAGGCAGATGGAGGAGGATGGCTGTGAGTTTGAGACCACCCTGAGAGTACATAGTAAATTCCAGGTTAGCCTGGGCTAGAGCAAGACCCTACCTCAAAACAAAAGGCAGACTTTTTGACCCAAGTTGGTATCTCATTTTCCACACCTGATGTGTGCTTTTCACAGTGTTACTAAAAATAGAGCTATTCTTATAATCGACACTCCTATGCGGGCATCAGACTGCACCGGAAGCTCTCACAGCTGGTTGCAGGTCTTCCCAGCTCCGTGTGATGCCCATGACCCCGCCCCTGACAGTGCTGGCCAAGCAGACTTGGGTGCCAGTGGGAAGAAAGCGGGTGGGGTGGAGAGGGGACCTCTCTGGTAGAATCTAGAAAGGGGGTGCTGTAGGAACATGGATCCTTAGGGACCCCGGGCTCCATGGAAGCACTTGCATCAGGGAGGCTGGGTGCCACCCCGGGTCTTGGCCTCAGCTTTGAGGGGTGCAGTCGCCCCTTAGCAGCAGGGATGTGCACACATGCTGGCCCTTGAATCATCTTCCTGCTGAGTCTTTGAGTCGCTCTGGGTCATGCAAGAGGCCCCAAGGGGGAAGAAACTCAAGCGGATTAGGCACTAACCCTCTGGGAAGCGAGGCCTTCTCCGCTCCCTGACAGCTTTGGGTCATCTCCCTGGGGAAGAAAGAGGGGGGCTGGGGGAGACGCGCCACTGCCTCTCGGAGAAGGGCCCTGTCCTTTCGGGATCATCCACGAGAGGGAGGAACTCCTTGCTGGTCTCCCGGAGCCTGGGATCTGCTGTGTGTTGGACCCAAGGTCTCCCTGCAAGGGGACAGACACAGGGTCTCTGTCTGGGATGAAGAAGACTGTCCGAGGGTACCCCGAGTAGTTCAAGCAGACCTCCACAAATGGAACCCGATGGCTGAGACTTCACGCAGCCTAGAGAGGGGTTGGTAGAGTAGAAATGAGGGGAAGAAAAGAGGACCCTGGAATGACTTCCAAACCAAAGCTCTAGCTGGGAAAGCTTTTGGCTGGCTCCGCGCTTCTGAGTGTCTTCGGGGGCGCAGGCCAGGGAGTCCAGATCTGCCCAAGAGGATAGCGGGAGAGAGGAAGGTGATTTCCAGGGAGGAGAGGGGTGACCTTCCTTGGGTTATCAGCCTCTCTGAGGCAAGACTTGGGGGAGGTGGGGGCAGGATGGGGCCAGCCCAGGAGAGTCCCAGACTGTCTGGCTTCCCAGTCAGACCCCAGTATGTGTTTGTGGCATGGAGATGGATCAAGAGACCAGCGGCCTGCGCGCTCCCAGTGAGGGCCTAGGGTGCCATAGCGGTGACCAGAAGCTGGCCGGGGTAAGGACCCGCCCCTCGGCGGGGGGAGGGGCCGAGGGAAAGGGCAGGGTCCCTCACCCCATAGGAGGAGTCCAGGGACACTGGGTCCCTGGCCCGTAGCATCTTGAGCGAGCCCCGGCTCCTCCGAGGTCTCCCATCTCCGGAGAGCTAGCCTGGGCCAGGCGCGCACGGAGCTTGACCTTGGTCCAGCCTGACCCGCACACTTGGGAAGAGTCTCCGGCCGCCGTCGAGCCTCCGGTCCCCGAGGCGGGCTCGGGCCTCCGTCCATGCACCTGCCGGGCGGCTCCCCAGCCATGGCCGAAGGGAGCTTCTCGCTCGCCGGTCACCTGCTCCGCAGCCCGGGCGGGAACACGTCGCGGTTACACAGCATCGAAGCCATCCTGGGCTTTTCCAAGGACGACGGGCTCCTGGGCACCTTCCCCGCGATGGAGCGGGGCTCCCTGGGCGCGAAGGAGCGGGACCGGAGGCTGGGCGCGCCGCCCGGGGGCCCCAAGGCGGCCGCGGGTGACCCCGAGCCGGCCCCGCCGCCAGCCCCGGAATACGAAGGTGAGTCCCATCCTGGCGACCCAAAGCCCTTGGGGCCCCCCTTCCTTAACTTTTTCTCTTCCGAGGTGCGGTCTGGCTCTAGCCCAGGCTGACCTGGAATTCACTGTGTAGTCTCAGGACAGCCTCGGACTCACAGCCATCCTACCTCTGCCTCCCAAATGCTGGGATTAAAGGCGTGCGCCAGCATTGCTGGTTTAAAATTTAAAAAATTATTTGCAAGAAGACAGAGAAGAGAATTGGGGGCCAAAGAACTCCAGATGCATGCTCTACTTTGTGCCTCTGGCTTTAAGTGGGTACTGAGGAACTGAACCCAGGCTTTGCAAGCAAGTGCCTTTAACAGTTGAGCCATCTCTCCAGCCCTCTTCCTTAACTTTTTTTTAGGAGGGCAGCTG
Organism: Zapus hudsonius; assembly: GCA_004024765.1. Taxonomy (NCBI): domain Eukaryota; kingdom Metazoa; phylum Chordata; class Mammalia; order Rodentia; family Dipodidae; genus Zapus; species Zapus hudsonius. The sequence goes on from PVHP010029367.1 coordinate 17,962, forward strand.
GACACAGGTTTGGGGACAGAAAGCTTAGGGACTTAGATTCCACCCCGGACCTCCCCAAGCCAATCAGACCACCGCTGGGCAGCCCGGGATTTGCAGGGAAGCGAGGTCTCCTCTGGGATGCTCCCTGCGGTGTCTCTGACCCTTGGGACCTGGTCGCCCCAGCTTCTCGCCCCTGCTGCCCCAAGGAGCCCGGGGAGACGCGGCCGAACCCAGGGCTGCCAGCGGCTGGGGAGGGGAAGCTGTCCGAGGAAGAGCCCCCCAAGAAAAAGCACCGCCGGAACCGCACCACCTTCACCACCTACCAGCTGCACGAGCTGGAGCGAGCCTTCGAGAAATCCCACTATCCCGACGTGTACAGCCGCGAAGAGCTGGCCGGCAAGGTCAACCTGCCTGAGGTCCGCGTGCAGGTAAAGTCCTCCCATGGGTGGGTGGGTGGGGATGGGGAGGACCAGGGGCACAACCTGAATCCCAGGGTGCACTTGATGCGACTTCTGTGCACCACCGAGTGTCTTGGGTATCCATGGCCCACCTATGTACTCCCCAGTCTGGTCCAGTGTGTAGCATAGGGTCCCCTTGGAGAGGGGTGGACGCTCTTGTAAAGAAACAGGGAGTGATAGACAACTCATCAGATGTATGGGGATGGGTGGGAGTGCGTCGAGTGCCAAGGGAATGCCACCAGCCAGTGGGTGTCCCAAATGCCACCCGTTTTGGTGCTGAGAGCCGCCAGCGGGCAGGAGAAACTTTGCGTGGATTCAAGACACTAGCTTACCCTTCTCTGAGGCATTTCCAACAGAACTTCCTGCTACAGAAGCCCTTTGCTTTTATCATGAAGGGGTTTTCGCTTTAATTAAAGCTGAATTATCTTTAATCCCCAATCATTAAAATATTTGAAAGCCTTAAATATTTGCAAGTCATCTGTGAAAAATCTGGGAGAATTTCCAAATTGGAAGAGTGGACTGAAGAGGGAATTTTTGCGTGTGTGTGTGTGTGTGTGTGTGTGTGTGTGTGTGTGTGTACACACTCATGCACACACACATTCACGTGCACACACAGGATGCTCAGAAGTGTGGACACTTTTTCCTATGTCTTTAAAGAGAGATGGGCTCTTACATTTTAGAGTTTTGTGTTTGGTTTTTGTTTTTGTTTTTGAGGTAGGGTCTCACTCAAGCCCAGGCTGACCTGGAATTCACTGTGTAGTCCCAGGCTGGCCTTGAACTCACAGTGATCCTCCTGCCTCTGCCTCCGGAGTGCCTGTCAGGACTAAGGGCGGCACCAACAGCTACACCACACCCTGGCTAGGTTTCTTCTTAGATTCGGTTGAAAGTAATGACTAAAGTCATGGTTTAAAACCAAGAGTTCCCTAACATGATTCTCGATTAAATAGCAAAGACAGTTCAGTGTCTCCACATTCAGGAAAACAAACCTAAAGATTTCCTGGATGGTTGGAAATTTTAGCACCTGCTGTCCAGGGAGGGAAGGAGGGAGGGAGTGAATGATGATTAGGAAGAAGAAAGAACACAGATAAAGACAGAGGAGAGGGGACCCTTGGCAGTGACCAGTAGACTTCCGCTGGCTGTGGCCGCCTGGCGCTCCCTTCACACCTCAGCTTGAGGCTTCTTTTGGTGGTGGGGGAGTTGGCTTCTCGACTAAGTTGTGAGACCCCTGAGAACAGAGCCAGGGACTTCGTTATGACCATGGGGGCCAGCATGGCACCCCAGAGCGAGGCTGCTCTCACACATGCATATATCAACCGATGGGGTGGCTGGGGGCCTGGCAGAGTTCTCTGTGCTAAGGACCACAGGAGAGCTGTATGGTCACCAGGGACCCCAATCCTCACAACCCTGGAACCTGAGGTAGACCTGAGCTTGCTGGAGCAGAGAGGCAGGGAAGTCCAGCGAGGTGAGCCCTCACCTGACCAATGTTTCTCTCCTACTCTGGGCAAGCACCTAATATTTCCTGGTGGCCAGAGCCTTGGGCATGGTGAACCTTAGATGAGAAGGGTGCAGAGATACATTTGGTGTTTTCTCTTTTTCTTCCCTCTCTCTGCTATGCTCAGCTGCTTGGTTTCTGTTTTCTCTTCTCTTTGATGGACACAGAATTCACTCCTCCATAACCCTGTGGCCATCAACTTAGGCGGATATAGTCTCCTCTATCCAAAGCCGATGCTCTCTGTTCTGTCTTCAGAGTGGTGAAACGGGACTTGCAACCTTTCTAGTATTTTTTAAAATCACATCAGCAGTGAAGGATCCAAGGGAAGGAACCACTGAGGTTTGGGGGGGGACCTTTCCCCGTGTGAAGAAGAGAGCAGTACCTGTATGCACAGCACAGAGCCAACAGAGGAGGAAAATGCAAAACTCTTTAAAGTGAAAAGAGATATAATACAGTTGAACAAAAATTTATCAGAAATATTGATCAGGTAGCTATTCAATAAAGAGGAGGACTTACCGTAGCAGCAGCTGGAATACGCATATGGTAAAAGTCAACACACTTGTTTTGACTCAGTTGTAACTAGCTGTTCCTGGAAACAGCTGCATCGTAGCATTGTACTGTATGTACAGTTATGTTTGTGATTGAGGGAAGGGCAGGTAAGGCAGAAAAGTTGAGGCAAACACCACAGGCAGGAAGCAAGGTCCAAAGTGAGACATCAGAAAGGACTGCCAGCCACCAGATCACAGAAGTTCGGTGCGATCTGGTTTGAAGGTCCTGTGGTCAGACTGCAGGGCGGGAGTTCACTCTTGGCTCCTGAGCAACTGAAACAAAGGGTGAGAGGGAGTTTTGAGGTCTAGGGAGGGACAGAGACTGGGGAAGGCAGGAGAGAAGGGAAGATCCCAGGAGAGGGGCTTGTGTAAGACAGAAACAAGGTGGGGCTGGGGAGATGGCTCAGCAGCGAGAGGTGCTTGCTTGCAAAGCCTGCCAGACTGGGTTCAACCTAGGTTCAACTCCCCAGTACCCACCTAAAGCAAAGTGCACAAAGTGGTGCATGCATCTGGAGTGTGTTTGCGGAGGAAATGGTCCTGGTGAGCCCATTCTCTCTGTCTCTGTCTCCAAAACTAAAAATATTTTTGTTTATTTTCAAGCAGAGAAAGGGAGAGACAGAATGGGTGTGCAACAGCCTCTTGCCACCGCAAATGAACTCCAGATGCATGCACCACTTTGTGCATCTAGCTTGATTTGGGTTCTGGGGAATGGAACCCAAACCATCGGGTTTTGGAACCAAGCGCCTTTATAACTGCTGAGCATCTCCCCAGCCCCCAAATACTATTTATTTGCAAGCAGAGAGAGAGAGAGAGAGACTGGGCGCGCCAGGGCCTCTAGCCGCTGCAAACCATGTCCAGAGGCAGGCACCGCTTTGTGGCTCCGGGGGAATCGATCCGGGTCCGGGGTCACTCGGGCAGGGGGTCGGGGTCGGCCGGCAGCTCGCCCAGCCTCCCGTGCGCTTCCCCTCCAGGTGTGGTTCCAGAACCGCCGCGCCAAGTGGCGGCGGCAGGAGAAGCTGGAGGCGTCGGCCGCCCGGCTGCAGGACTCGCCGCTGCTGGCGTTCGGCGGGCCGCCGGCAGGGGGCGCCGCGGCGCTGCCGCTGGAGTCGTGGCTCGGCCCGCCGCTGCCGGCAGGGGGCGCCGCGGCGCTGCAGAGCCTGCCGGCCAGCTTCACGCCCCCGCCGCCGCCCCCGCCCCCGCCGCCCCCGCCGCCGCCCTTCCTCGGCTCCCCCGGCCTGGGCCCCGCGCTGCCGCCGCCGCCGCCGCCGCTCGGGCCGCCGCCCGCCTACCCGTGCGCGCCGGGCTTCGCGGACAAGTTCCCGCCGGAGGAGGCGGACCCCCGCCACAGCAGCATCGCGGCGCTGCGCATGAAGGCCAAGGAGCACATCCAGGCCATGGCCAAGCCCTGGCAGGCTCTCTAGGCGGGAGCCCCGAGCACCGGGAGTCCCGAGCCCGGAGCACCGAGCACCGAGCCCGGAGCACCGGGAGCACCGAGCACCAAGCACCGAGCACCGAGCCCGGAGCACCGGGAACCCCAAGCACCGAGCCCGGAGCACCGAGCACCGAGCACCAAGCACCGAGCCCGGAGCACCGGGAGCATCGAGCATCGAGCACCGAGCACCGAGCACCGAGCCCGGAGCACCGGGAGCATCGAGCACCGAGCCCGGAGCACCGGGAACCCCAAGCACCGAGCCCGGAGCACCGAGCCCGGAGCACCGGGAGCATCGAGCACCGAGCCCGGAGCACCGGGAACCCCGAGCACCAAGCACCGAACCCGGAGCACCGGGAGCACCGAGCACCGAGCCTGGAGTGCCAGGAGCCCCAAGCACCATGCCAGGAGCACTGGGAGCATCAAGCCCCAGCACCGAGCCTGGAGTCCTGGGAGCATCGAACCCTGAGCACTGGGAGCACTGAGTCCCGAGCACCATGCCAGGAGCACTGGGAGCACGGAACCAGAAGCACCGAGCCGGGTGCACCAAGCCAGGAGCA
>PVHP010029368.1:0-23112 GCA_004024765.1 Zapus hudsonius
TGTGGCAGTTTGAATAATGTCCCCCAAAAGAATTAAGGATTTATTAAAATTATTAATTGTCTCCAGTCTTCTGGCTGGAGGAAGTGCCACTTTGGCCTAGCCTCCTGGTGACTGACCCTTTCTAATTTGGATGTAAAATACTAAGGATAGATATGCAAAATAAGAGCCAGAACCCTGGTCTGGAGATCTGCATTTTGTGAATCACAGTGTGTTACAGATTTGGTACCAGAGTGTGGCGTGATCTGCTGAGATGAATCTGACCATGTGCATTTTGATCTTCTGGAACTTGTGTGCTGGAGGAATGGACATCGACTTGGTACTTGTAACTGAAGATGCCTTCCAGAGTGGTAAGCCAAGTTTTATAGACTATTTTGGTGAGAATTTGGAAATGCTCAGTGCAGAGAATTGCATTTGGAGGCTTGGCTTGTGAATTTTCTAAGGAGAAAGAGAGAATGCAGAAAACTTTAATAGAACTGTGTGCCTGGACAAGGGGTGGATGCATCCTACTGCCCATGTCCAGAGAGTTTGACCAAGGCTGAATTTAAGTAATAGACTGTGTGCTTGGCTACGGATATGGAACTGAGAATTTAAGATTTGAAGTTGGAAAAAACTCAAAGCAAGTTTAACTTACTTGCCCAGAGGCTGGCTTTTGATTATGGCCCAAATTATTTAAATTGAAACAATGGAGAGATGCCTGAGGTGTTTCCACCCAGCAAGGACAGAAAGATGGACTGTGCAAACTCTTTGGAAAGGAAATCACTGAAAGAAAAGAATCTGCTCTTCAAGGTTACGTTTATTTTGTCCCTGAATTAACAACATGGCTGTGTCCTGCTACCTGGTATTGTGTTTGGAAGCATGAGAAATGCATGCATGAAGTGGGTCGTGAAGTGCACAGGGTTCCAGGAGCCACTACTGAGATGTGGTATTTGGAACAGGGCGTGGAATCCCTGGTTGGCAAGTGAAGCCATTGGAAGGTGGACAGTGATTTGCAATGGAGACTTGAAGACGTGGACATACCAGGACTTTGCAAGGACTACCATGGAGTGCTGTTGGCTTGGGATGGAAGTTTCCCCAAGTACTCAGCCAAGCTGGAGGGACAAAATTGAAAAATCCAGAGACTTGTCAGTCCTTGGCTGTGCTGTGGGACTTGAACTGCAGATGTGGATGTTTACTGATGGTTGTTGAGTTTGCCTTGGCCCAGTCTGTAAGGTCGGAATTCAGGCTACACCCTGATCCTCTTCCCAAACCAGCCTCAAGAGAAGTATCATCAAGAGTCAAAGATAAAGACTGATAAAGACTTCCTCCCTAAACCAGAGCCATACCTGGCCCGAGGGACTGTCCCTCCAGATCCCTCCTGATCCTGAGAGAATGTGACCCCCTGAGCCGCCAACCAACCTCATGTGACCAACCAGACCCCAACCTGAACGTTTTCCTCTTAAAAGCCCTGATCTAAACCTGCCTCGCGCGCTTTTTCGCCACCCTTGGTGAAAATAGCCCGGCAGCTCACTTTTCCTCCTATTAAAACCTTTCCTTTCAGAGTGGTCTCTGGTCATTTCCATTCTAACACAGTCTTTCCTTGTTATGCCTCATTCCAAATGTTTGCTCTGTGTCATTATATGTTAAAAGTTAGTAACTTGTTTTGATTTTACAAAATTTAAAGTTAAAAGACAATTTTAACTTTCACATAAGACTGTGAAACCTTTAAAGTTGGACTAAACATAATATAATTATAATTCTTTTGGGGGCCAGGGGTGGATTGTGGTAGTTTGAATAATGTCCCCCAAAAGAATTAAGGATTTATTAAAATTATTAATTGTCTCCAGGCTTTTGGCTGGAGGAAGTGCCACTTTGGCCTAGCCTCCTGGTGACTGACCCTTTCTAATTTGGATGTAAAATACTAAGGATATATATGCAAAAGAAGAGCAGGAACCCTGACCTGGAGATCTGCATTTTGTGAATCACAGTGTGTTACAGTGTGCTTGCTTGGTGCTGGTGCTGGGCTTCTGTCTCTGTCTCTGCTTGGATCTGTGAAAAGGGGCCAGCCTTTCCTTAACTTCTTCCCCTGGATCTGTTCAATAAATATTTTCCTCCCCAAATCGTGCGTGCTTTGGAGATTCATCCCAGTGACGTGTGGCTGACTACGACATGGCCTTTTCTGGTATTTGTAACTACCTTCTTCTACTACCCATTTTGTATTGCCTCCACCTTCAGCAAGAACCTTAGCAAGTCTTGGTTCTTTACCAGGAGAGGTGATCCATACTTTACTTTCTGAAGGATCTGGGCTATTTATCACACTGCCTTGATTTCATTATTAAACTATCCCATTGACTTTGACAATGGGGCATATAACACCAAGGGGTGCCATAAAGGATCAATTTCACCCTGGTAGTCAGTATCAATCTCTCCTGTTAACACTGTAACTCCTTTCTTAGCCTGTTGACTCAAGGGCAATAGGAGCCCAAAGTGGCCAGAGGGAAGTCTTAGTTTCCAGTTCAATGGAAGGTTTTTTTGTGTGAAAAAGCACACTATCTCTGGAACCAAGACATCTAGGCCAGCAGACCATAAGTTTGTGGAAACAGGAAGCAAAAAAAATAGCTAATGGGTCACTTAAGGTGATGGTTGTGGTATCAAGAGTAGTTCTAGTGAAACAGAATTGTAAGAATGGATTTCTCTAGTGGGCTTAGTGCTATCTGGATTTGGCTCTCCAACTTCAGTACTACTAAAGGCTTTACTGGTTATAAGCAGAGTGATTTTATTGGTAACAGAGTTCTGATAATCAGTGGTGTGAGATATTTAAAGAGCTCTGTGAGATGGATGCATTCAGTGATCATGAATCACACCTTATGAAGAGGAAGGGATTTAGTGACTCTATCTAAAATTTTTGAATCTTTGTGGAAAAGTAAGATGAACAATGATGCTGTATGGTTGCTTCTAGCATCTCTGGATAAAATATTAAGGGAGAAGCAAAACCTTAGAAAGAAAATTTTCCAACTTAAGACCCACATGCACAATCTGAAGGTTTCTAAGTGTGTCCTGGAAAAGAGTCTTCTCTCTAGCCATAACAGGGCTCAAACTGCAAAAAAAACAAATGCAAGCTCTCATTGTGAGATTGGTTAACTTGCAATGCAAGCTCAAGTTCCAGCCTCACAGGCTTTCAACTGTTAAAGTGAGGGCACTGATTGGAAAAGAGTAGTATCCTATAAATTGGGATGGGGATGTGTGAGAAGACCCTGGAGAATCTGGGTACATTGAACTCTCAGTTTCTGTTGAACTGTTTTGTCTGAGGAAGTAGCCTCCCCTCCCTTAGCAGCAGTAGCATCCTCTGCCCCACACCATGAAATATTGCCCTCTTCATCATTGACTGAGGGAATTAATCCTTTGTCTGAGAAACCAGCAATGACCCTCTCTGTAGGAGGTGCTGAACAAGAGTATGCTGATACCCCTCAGTGCCCACCCATCTTCTCTAGGCCTATAACCAGATGTAAGGTGAAGCAGGCCCCTAAAGGTGAGCTAAAAAGTGTGATTCATGAGGAGGCTGGATATACCCCTAAAGAACTGCAAGTGTTTTCTGACTTGCACTAGCAGAAGCATCGGGAATATGTGTTGGAAAGGATTTTGAGGGTTTGGGATAATGGAGGAAGGAATATACAACTAGCCTGAATTTATTGAAATTGGCCATTGAGGAGAGATTGTAGATAATACTGCAGTTTCTGCAGTTAAAAGAGGTACCAACAGTTTATTTGATTGGTTGGCTGAAATATGGATCCAAAGATTGCCCACTGTGAATGAGCTTGCACTGCCTGTTATCCCTTGGCGTAATGTTGATGAAGGGATTAAAAGGCACAGAGAATCTGGAATCCTGGAATAGATTTGTCATGTAAACTCATTGTTGCCTCCCTCAATGGGAGAATCCAGAAGATGTGCTCTTCACTAAGACTATAAGAACCTGATTTGTGAGGGGAGCACCAGCATACTTACAGTTCCCAGTAGTTGCCATTATATGTAAAGAATACATCACAATAGGAAATCCTGCTTCAGTATCCTGTGGTACTTCTGTGGGACTGCCTTGCAACTCCCGTATGGCCCCAGTAAGGGCAACACTAGGGTCAACAGGGAGTGAGACTGCTCTCTAGGCTGCTGTGGTATCTGCCCTTTGGTTTGGCTTCCCCAAACTCCCTGGTTGGACAGACTCCAAGAGGCTGGTACTGAGACTGCAGCCTTCATCATTGTCTCTACCTCAGCCACACCTGCCTGCAGTGTTAGCCTAAGCCTAGGTGAGCAATTTCTACACCTAGCATAACATTTTGTTGGACAGAGATGTACATGGATAACTCTAGGGACATAATTACCCACCCCCTGGACAAGGTTAGTTCTCTAAACCTGTAGCACTCTAACATTCATACACTCTGAGAACTCTTCTTCGGTCCTTAAAGCCTTCTAGAAGCTCACTTATACCACCTTTTGCTTTTTGCAAATTATTAATGCACATTTGCCTCCAAGTGACCTAAACAGATCCCTTTGTCTGATTGGCCCATCTCTCATCTCCTCTATATTGTTTTGCTTTACAAACTCTATCATCTTTACCTCAATCTCCCTTTTATGTAATTTACCTTCCAAATCAGAGGCAAACACTGAAGACTTTAGCCACGTGTCCCTCTCTCATTCAATTCCTCCTTTTAACAGCTAAATTCTCTCTATTCATCCATCTTGGCCTCAGGTCCAATTCTTATTGCATATATCAATGGCCAGGTTACCTCTATGGTAGCTTGCCAACATTTTTGTCCCTTACCTGCCACACTCAGGGATTTCAAAACATTCTCTAATCCTTCAACTGTTTTTAGAGCACCCTGTATTCCTGAGGCAGACTCCACTCATCAATGTGGCATACAACACACAGGACAGGAAGACCCCCATCCCGGGAATCCTTCCATAGACAGTCTTACTCCTGATGGCACAGACTTAGTTACATGTCTTACTACCCATAGCAAGATCCATGCAACCATCACTATCACCAGCAGGTACATCACCCAGGACACACCACATAGGGGGGATGGCCATGCAGATACTCCACCCTCAGCCTCAGTTGCATGACTGGCTACCCCTGGCCATGATCATGACATTGCTCCTCTCAAACTCATGTTTGGTTCTGCAATGCCCCATGTTTGGGTGTCATGTGTCACAAGAAACATTTTCCTTGGTGTGACATGAACATAAGTATGTCTTTTCTTCCAGATAGGGCACAGATGACAGAACAAAGAACAATTACCACAAAACTAGTTTGGGTAAACAATGAGTTTACTGGGTTTACTTACAGAGTAAGGTAAGGGGTTACTTACAGGAACATGAATAACTCAATCCCACCCCAGTATAGATGTTGACTCATGGAAGCTACATCTCTGGAGCATACTTCACAACCTATAGGCAGCTCAGCTAGTTGGAGTCTTGAGCACACTGCACCACTTGCAGGAAGTTCAAACATTCTCTCCAAGCAACAGTTTCCCTTTGTACAGCCTTAGAGTGGATACTTAGAATCTTTTCCCAGACTTAATGACTCCTTGAGTCTCCAGAACATTCTCCCCACCCCCATGGTCAGGAAAGAAAGAGAGAGAGAGACAGAAGGTTAGACCAAAAATCTCATAATCTGCTTTGAAAGACCACAACTCCAATGACCGAAATTCTCCCACTAGACCCAACTTCTTAAAGGTTCTTCCACTCCCTATAGCACTATTAAATGGGAGCCAGACTTTGATGCATGGGCTTTTGAGGACTATTCCAAACTGCAGCATAAACCTAGTCACATTCAAAAGACCCTGCCTCTATATACAATAGGAGAATTAAATTTCCCCCTTCTTTTTTTGTATATATATATATATATATATATATATATATATATATATATATATGTTTATGCATATATATAAACATATATATATATATGTTTATGCAGGTACACATACATGTGAGTGTACATATGTGTGGAGGCCAGAAGACAACCTCAGGTCTTATCCTCATAAACACTATCCACCTTTTTTTTTTCAAGTTGAGGTCTTTCTTTGGCTTGTATTTCACCAATTGGACCAGAGTGGCTGGTCAGTGAGCCCCAGAAATCTGAACGTCTGTGTCTCTCTAGTACTGTTATCACAGGCCACTACTCCTGGCATTTTTACATGTGTACTAAAGACCAAAGTCAGCCAGGTCCTCATACTTGTGAGGACATTACTGAATTTCACAGCTTAAATTCAAACTTCTAAATAAAATTGACATATGACTTTGGGGATTAAACTTCATGAGTTTGGGGAGATAAATCATATAGAAATCATAGTATGATTTAATTCCTGTCTACAGCCTTTGTCTCTGCCTGACAGTCAATAGGTTACAGTATGCTTGTGAGGTTTTTATGTTTTTGAACCTAGTATGATTAATCCTCATGCTTAAGCCATTCCCCTCCCCCCATCCCTTATGCCTCATTGATAGCCTCTCACTTCTTTCTACTAGTCTGTGTAGAGTTTACGGTTATCCTGGTTAAGGACTGCATATGAAGGAGAATATGCGACGTTCGATTCTCTGTTCTTTTGAGTGTTCACTTAGTAAGATCTGCTCGAAGTCAGACCATTTTTTCCTAAATTTCTATATGATTCTATTTTTAGTAGCCTCCCCGTCAGTCACTCACATATTGCATCTTTTCTTGGGAGCCCAAGAGTTTGGGATCTGGTGCATATCGCCCTGAATCCCCAGTTCCAATCAAGGGTTTCCCCCTCACTGAGTGTAATATTTGGCTGAATTTAGTAGCTGTTGATTGTCTCCTCCAGGCCCAGGCTCCTCCATTGCACAAGTGCTCCTTTCTTGGTTTGCAGTTCTCTCCCAGTAGGAGGTGTGGTCAGCCTACTCATGGCCGCAAACTGTGTTTCATGCCAGTGGCCTGTTTACTCCAGCTGTCGTTGATCAGCTTCCCCTGGCAGCTTTTGTAGTGCTTTCCAGAACTGCACTAACTGCCATCTGGGGGCTGGTTACCATTCCAGACCTCGAAGGGTCTCTCGATGCTGAATGATGGAATTCTGTGGTTTCTTCAGCAATAGGGTTTTGCCTCAGGCCTGGGGAGAGTGTTCAAGAGCCTTGACAGAATTCTGTCTTATTTTTGGAATCTCATGGGTCACTTTGGTCAACAGCTCAGTGAGAGAAGGAACCAGTCAGTGGCTGGGACCCGGGGCTGTCAGACTGCTCAATTGTTCACAGACTTAGAAATTCTCCCCTTCTACTCATGGCAGCTCTCACCAGTTGACGCTCACTACTTACTCTTTAGGTTACAGTATGCTCGTGAGGATTTTATATTTTTGAACCTAATTTGGATTAGCCTCATGCTTAAGCCATTTCCCTCCCCCCTTCCCTTACACCTCATTCATAACCTCTCACTTCTTTCTACTAGTCTGCATAAAGAAAATGGTTATCCTGGTTAAGGACCACATATGAGGGAGAGTATATATATATTTTATTGTTCATAATGAGTTACATTGTTTAGTGGGCCAACCATGAGTTGTTATCCCCAATTCCCCGTTGCCCCCCTTCCCCATCCCAGTCAGCTGGATATCCTCCTCCGTGGGCCGTCTGTATCAGTCTTTGTAGTAGGGGACCATGGATAGCTCATTCTTCAGCCGGGCTCTCATGTCTCAAGTGTGTAGTTACTGAGGGTTGCCAAGTCTCTGCTATTCTCCCCCACCACGAAAAGCCCAGGACCAGATGGTTTCACAGCTGAATTCTACCAAGCCTTCATCACTGAGAGTATGTTTTTATTTTGATATATATCCTAGGCAAGCCTAATGGCTGAACCTATTTAAATATCTTTAAAATCATGGAAAGATAAACATAGCTAGGATTAGAGAGTTATGAGTGACTGAGCCAGATACTGTAACTGGAATAATCAGGTCCAGCTGACAGCAGTGATCAGTTTAGATGGTTTCACTGAAGGACCTATGAAGGACCAGAAAGACTCCATCTTGGAATTAGAAACTATTTTGTGACAAACTTCTGTATAATCTGACCGTATCTTGAATTCACCTGGAATATCTCTTACTGTAAGTTATATTTCTCCTTGACCATGATAAGACCCAGGACATCCAGAAAATAAAGTGACAGTGTGGCAGAAAACGAGTTAATTACTAAAAGTTGTGAGGGGGAAGAAAACTGAAATCAGTAAGGCTATTCAAAGAGTTAACTTCAAGGAGGCTAAACTTTTCCCTTCTCAACAGCCGAAGAATCTCAGAGAACCTAGCTGAAAGAAGTCCTTGAAGATAAGACAGAGAGAATAATTTACAGTAGGGAAAAAATGTTGCCCTGAGAATGGACAGGACAATACTGCTGCAAAAATAATGGATAAGCATGCCTTAAAAGTTCCTTGTTTTTTAAAGAAGTTATCTACTTATTTTGACTCACATAGAATTTACAGCTAACTTCAATATTCCACCTCTGTAAGTCCTGCTTAATTGTAGTACTGTTTAATAAATTTCTTATTGGAAATTTTCCAAAGTTTTAGAGATGAAACCCCAATTTTCCATTGTTTGTTGTTAGTCTCTTGAGCCCTGCATTTGGGAGAGACAGCTGCTGCTGGCTCCTGTGTACACAAATATAGGTTGCTTTAATTTGGCCTAAATTTGAGTCTGTGGCCTTGGCGTTTGTCGGTTTAACACCTCTAACCATTAGGAGAGAGAATGATTTAGTACTTAAAACTTACTTGTTATGGTCACTTTTTAAAAGAGTGTTGTGACCAGTCTTTTTGACAGAAACAAAAATCCTTAAAAGATACTAAATACCTTTGGAAATCACTATATCTAACATTGAAATTTATAGTTGGAGCTTTTATTAAAATTTTAGGAGTATATCCTTTTTCTCCCAAGAATGACAAATGAACATAATCATTAATAAATGCCTCTAACCATTAGTTGCAGTCAACTTTCTAGTTGCAGCAGAGAAAGAACCCAACAAAAGCGGCTTGTGAAGGAATGGGTTCATTTGGCTTATGTACCCAAGGGGAGACTCCATCCTGACAGGGAAAATGATGGCATGTTCAGACGGGTGGACATCACCTCTGCCTCAGCACTGCAAACAGCAGCAGGAAGTTGTGCCAAACACTGGCAAGGGGAAGCTGGTTTACAATCTCCATAAGCCCGCCCCCAATAACACAGCTCCAGCCTTGTTGCAAAAACCAAATTGCCATCAGCTGAGGACCAATCACTGAGAACACATTCATTTTCTTGTGGAGGAAACCTGGATCAAACTATGACACCATTAAGCAGTCTGATCTTTTAACCTAAAGACTTATAATATTTTTCAGGGTATTCTTTACTGCCTTTATTATGTTGTATTAGTAAAACTGAAAAAAAAAGCATTTATAGTAGTCAATGTCTCTAACTATTGAGCAATAGATGAGAAAAATCTTATGTCTTTTCCTTTTGACTCAGTTTACCCAAATGAGCTTGGACTTTAGTACCAAAAAAGAAAATATAGATCTCCTTGTGTTATGATTTTCCTTATATTCATCATCAATCAGAGGGCCAGTCTGGTTTATGAGGAAGCACTGGGAAATATGTGTTTCTGCATCTGTTTCCAAAAGAGCTCTGTTTTGGAGACAGGATCAGCTGAGCATATCAAAACATCTGTTTTTATTTTATTATTAGTCCATGATTGAGAACCAGCACATATAGTTGGCTTTCATAGAATTGGTATCCAACATGTATTTATCTATAGATTTTAGTTTCTCATCCTTTATAGGAATAAGAGAAATTGTACCAAATTGACTTAATTCCTTATCAAATAATATAGAACAAGTAATCCAGTATCAGAAGATTTAGACATCCTTCTTAATAGGAAATATTAGAAATTATTATGTAATACCTCCTTGGATGTAATTTTTAAAAAATTGATGGCCGGGCATGGTGGTGCATGCCTTTAATCCCAGCACTCGGGAGGCAGAGGTAGGAGGATCACTGTGAGTTCAAGGCCACCCTGAGACTACATAGTGAATTCCAGGTCAGCCTGGGCTAGAGTGAGACCCTACCTCGAAAAAAAAAAAGAAAATTGACAACCATATCTTTAATAATGATATTTATTAGCATATATCCATAGATTTCATAATCTATGGATATAAAATAGCTCTTATAAATAAGCTTTAATAATTTTATGATGTATATTTTAAAAGAGTATAGGGAAAACATAATGGTCCCTGATACAATTTTCATTAAAACCTTTATTATATCTGGAATGATTTTGTTACCTTTAAAACCTTTGACTATATCTGACAAATCACCCTTGGTAGAATTTTCAAAGATGGCCCAGATAGGCTGAAAAATATTAATTCTGTAGAATAGTTAGAGAAATAAAAGAACAGTTTTATAACTGGAGAAGACCTTGAATAACCCTAGAAAGGGGAATCCTTTTATTAACCTAGTAAACATAAGAACCCTGTGATTCCCTTGTCTTAGAACCATAACTATCAGAGATATTGTATGTGTCATGAGGCTTAACTCACGTTTATATCTGTATAAATAAATGTTATACAGAGAAAAAAGCCTTATAAATTAAACAGAAATTAAGTTAGTTGAATTAAAATTAAGTAAACTTAAGTACTTATTTTTATTTGTTTATTAAAATTAAAAAGTTTTTATTCCTTTAATTGTTCTGTTAGTGAGCAGGAGAAGTTTCTTGACCTCCTATTGCTAGGAAATTCAGATTGGTGGCCTCATTATTGCCAAGCCTGAGCTTTTGATTTGGTATGGGGGAGGGACCTAGTTGTACCATAGCTTTGCTGTATATCATTACTTTAGAATGTGCCAGCCTTAGGTCTGTGGGTCTCAGGGCATCCCTGGATGTGTTTTTATTTTTTCAAAAGAGTTCAGAGACAGGCAGGCAGGCAAGTGGGAGCCCTAGGTTTCTGCCTTTGTTTAGGAAAAAGTAAAAGAAGCTACTTAACCATCTGTCACTGTTTAGATAAGTTTTCTGTACCCCTTGGGGAGCCTTTTGTTTAGTTCAATCTTATCTTTGTGTTCCTGGTTTGTTTAACTAGAGAGGTGAAGACAAAAGTCCCTGTTCAAGACCACCTCAGAACAAGTAAATGAAAGGTGTGTGTGCTAACAGGGACCTCAAATTCCATATAGGCCAAACCAAATACAAATATTCAATAGCTCCAAGTGATAAAGTACATATTAAGAGATACTTTGCATGACAACTTAAAACTATCATATGCATGGCTAACAGGTAATGAGACAGATCAGAATGTGTTTGCTATCTAGATTCTGACATGGCTTTAATGATGACATGGAATCTTAGTAATATGTGAGAATATTTTCCTTCCACCAAAATCTCCTGGTGACACTTAGGATACTATAGCAACATAAAAATCATCATTAGTAAGAGGTCATTTTAGCTTATTTATTGATATAATAAACCACACTTTATTTCTCTAAATTTGAGGTAAATAATATTATATACCAAATACTAACAAACTGTTTTATTCTAAATATACAATATACTTGTATGAAAATGTCATTATGTAACACAGTACCATTTATAACAAATATATACACTGATTTTTTTAAAAAAAAGAAAATACTAAGTTTTTCACACTGAAGATAGCTCTAGGTACATAGACACTTGTATAATTCACACCAACAAACTTTTCATAATTTAAACTCTTATTTGGATTAAAGGGAATAAGCATAGTTATTTGAGAGACTTTATGATGTGTATACTCACTCTTCTTAGCCAAAAAGAGTTGAAGCTTCTCTCTGGAGCCTATGAGTTTTCATATTGATGGGATTCTGACTTGGTCCCCATTTACAGATGACAGAGAATACTAGGGAGATCCAGGATCCATCAATATGACAAGAAAAGATTGCTAACTGTTTATCTTTATACATTTCACCTCTACCATATCTTCTGGGAACAGAAGACATTGCAGAGCATGTGGCTACATGAGTACTGCTCTCACTGCTAGCCTTATAGACATCGTGATTACACAGAACTCACCAAAGCAGAAATCCAGAGACTACAGAGAATTCAACACTAAATCAACTTCTAACACACCTGCCAAAGCCCAGGGAACATTGTGGATAAGGGAGCAGAAGGAATGTAAGAGCCACAGGAATATCCAGAAGAAGAATCCCCTTTTCCCCACAGAGACTGACTGAGGCCTTCAGGATTCCACAGCAAATACCAATAACCCCATTGAGGAGGGCTCTCTGGGGAATGGGGGCAGGGGAAAGGGAATATAAGAGTGTAAATTGTTTTAAAAATTAAATAAAAACAAAATTCTATTTGTACTCATTCTTAAAACAAACCATTTCAAAAGAATGTTTTCAGACACAAATCATCCTACTTTTACAGGAACAAGCAAGCTTGGCAAGGATTTGCATATATCATTCTTAACTTTATCTGTAAAATACTTTATATAGATTTCAAAATGAATCTGCTGTTTAAATTTATATTAATAAAAATCTTATTTCTGACTCCAGGTCACTGGGCCAACATTCTTTTAAAGATCTCCATTTATCTTCCCAATTCATACTACTTTGTTTTAGGTACAAATTCTAAAAATATATCTTTAAATGATCACTATGTAGTGGTTTCAGTTAAAAAGGTAAGGATCAGTTCACACTGTGCTAATGATACCATTATGTAGCTATTTCTTTTCAATTAAATATTCCTTTGTGGATGAGGAAGGGGACTCAAAGGCTCACAAATCTCACAAGAAACTTATAATAGATAAATACCTTCCTCATGTTTATATAAAGGGTAAACAATTTTTAGGGAAGAGGAGACTCTTTGGTGCTGTAGCTGCTGCAAGTTTATGCAGGGGTTTCCAATAATGTATTTTTCATGAGTTGTCATGAGATTGAGATAGACTTTCTAAGTGATTCAGCTGTACAAGTCATCCATGCTCCTATAAATAATACTCTCATCCATGCTCCTGTAAGTAACCTCAATTAATTCATAGGTTTACTAAGATTGACTTGGGTTGACTAGGTCCTTTGATATGTTATTAGTGCCCTATCTAGGGTAAATATGTGTGCTCACACCATTTGAAAGCAGCCACATCATTGAAAATCTCAACAAAGGTAGGAACTAATGGAAGAGCCATCATAGGTTTCTGTCATCAGGGGTATAATTCAAGAAATTTTAATATGTATTAACATGTTCTTGCATACTATAAGAAAAATATACATTGTGGGTTTTAAACAAAGGATACTATTTAGTATTTATTAATTTGTAATTTCATTTTTTGACTCACAATTTCTTATATTTACATAGGCCTCATTTCTTTTTACTCTTTCATTTTCTATGTAGCACATGTATGCTTTTTTTTCTTAAGGAAAAACATGTCAAAAATCAACTTTCAGAAGTCTGGAAATTAACCAAAAGCTTTCAATCATCCTAGGAACATTTATTCAAGAAAAGTGGTGAAGACTTCCAGTTCATGATGGCGAACTAGAAGCCACCCATTGTCCCTAGGGGAACAGACGTTAAGGTTTTTAGCTGTGATCCAGGCCGTGGATGTAAGCAATAGCCAGGACCTCGACTTCCGACAATTTCCAGCAACAGATTATTCTGATTGGAACCTGCATCAATCATAAGGACACACAGGAGGCAGTGAATACAACAGCCCAGCCCGCAGGAACTGCTCTGGTGGTCTGAACTGCACACCTCACCAGGCACCCCTTAGCCCAAGCGGCCAGCATTCCCGCCACCGCGGAGCCCTAGCCAGCCGGCTCCAGGCACCCAGAGGCCAAGCTACCTTGGAGCCCTAGCCAGCCGGCCCAGGAGCTGAGCTGCCTGCATTCCTGCCACTGCGGAGCCCTAGCCAGCCAGCTCCCAGCACCCAGAGGCCGAGCCACCTGCGTTCTGCCACTGCGGAGCCCTAGCCAGCCGGCTTCCCGGCACCCAGGGGCCAAGCCACGCTCGTGCCCGCCACCCCAGGGCTCTAGCCTGCAGGCTTCCCGGCACCCAGGGGCCCGAGCAGGCTTCCCACCACCACGGAGCCCTAGGTTGCTGGCTTCCCGGCACCCCAGGGACTGAGCCACCTGCAATCCTACCACCGTGGAGCCCTAGCCAGCCGGCTTCCTGGCACCCAGGGGCCGAGCCGCCCATGTGCCTGCCACCCAAGGGCTCTAGCCTGCTGGCTTCCTTGGGGCTGAGCTGCCCGCGAGCCCATCATCCCAGTGCCCTAGCCTGCCGGATTCCCAGCACACTGGGACCCGAGCCACCCATGTTCCCACCACCACACAGCCCTAGCCAGCCAGCTTCCCGGCGGCACCCAAAGGTCGAGCAGCCCAGGTGAACGCCTCCCTGGGGCACTGACCTGCTGGCTTCCCGGCATCCCAGGGCCCTAGCCTGCCGACTTGCCACCACCCCGGGGCCTGAACCGCCCATATACCCGCCACCCCAGGGCCCTAGCTGACCAGCTTCCTGGCACCCCGGGGCCAAGCTGCCCGTCTTCCCACCCCCCAGACCCGGCTGCTTTCCACCCAGGGACCTGGCTGCCTTTTCCGTCTGGGTCGGCCTGCTTTGCTGTCCCAGGTCCAGCTACTTTCACACCCGGGAACCGGCTCCTCTTCAGCCAAGGACTGGGCTGATTTCCTACCCCATGACCCAGCTGCTTTCCCTTCCAGGACCAGCTGCTTTTTCCACCCAGGTCCAGCTGCTATCCCACCTCACCAGGCTGCTCTCCTGCCACTGGAACCGGCTGCTTTCCCGCTCTGAGATGGCTACTGTTTCCGCCCAGACCGGCTGCTTTCCCACAGTTGCACCTTTCCAGGGCTCAGAGTCCATAAGCCAAAAATAAAGCCATTCCTCTACAAGCCACTTTTGTTTGGGTTCTTTCTGTGTAGCAACTAGAAAGCTGACTGCAACAGTTTTGGTACCAGGACGTGGGGTCATCTGTTGCTGCTAGAACCCTGATCTTGTGGCTTTGGTCTTCTGGAAGTGATCTACAGGAGGAATGTGGAAGGATTTGAACTCTCGGCCTAAGAGATGCCTCACAGTGTTGTGAGTACAGCTTCATGGATCATTCTGGTCAGAGTTGAAAGACCTGAATGTAATGAGAACTATGGATTGTGAGGTTTGGCTTACGAGGGGGAGAAAGAACTTTGTCAAGACTGTGCCAGAAGCAGTTTGTGTGAGAGGCTTGCGGTGTTCTGCCTGCCTGTGTCCTGGAAACCTGTGCAGGGTTGCTTGACGTAAAGATGGACTGGCGTGAGCAGATGGAGATGGCACAGAAAGAAGATCTTTGGGTCAAAACTGCTGCCCGTTCACCTGCAATTGTTTGAGAAATGAAAACCTTTGAGATTGGGCCAGCTGGTATGCATTAGAACGACAGGAAGAATGTGGACTCTTTGAAGTAAGGGGCCTGAATGCTTTGATTCCCCGCTGGATTAACAAATTGGTAGCCCACCTGGTTCTGTGGAATGGAGATTGGTTAGAAAGAGAGGGTCATTGGATTTGCAACACAGTTGTGTTTTTGAAAAATGGCCATCAGCATATGAAGCAGGTGTGCAAGGTTGCCTGCATGGAGCCCGATGGAGCCATGAGGATGAACTGTGGGTTGCAATGGAGACCCAGTGAATTCCAGGACTATGGATGGGTGCCAAGGCGAGCTGCCAGCACTGGATGACGTTTTCCGGGACTGTGAGTAGCCGAGCTGGAGCTGGAGGGGCGGAATTGAATCTCCAAGAGACTTGTGATATTGGTTAGAATCATTGAACTTGGAGTTAGAGATTGAGGGTGCCCTGTTTGTTTTAAATCTTGTATTGGTCGATCTGTTTTTGCTGTGCCTCATGTTTTGCATTGTGAAGGTTCTGTGCCATTATGGTTTTATTTTTGGTATTATGGCTTAGTTGAAATCTGCGGGGACTTAAGAGTTGAGCTGAACATATTGTGTTTATATCTTGTATGATTATTAGTTTGTGGGGGCCAGGGGCGTACTGTCATGGTTTGATACAGGTGTCCCCCACAAACAAATGAATGTGTTCTGAAAGATCGATCTTCAGCTGATGGCAGTTTGGGTTTTACAACCTCGATGAAGCTGTGTTGTTGGGGGCGGGCTTATGGGGTTATAAACCAGCTTCCCCTTGCCAGTGTTTGGCACACCTTCCTGCTGCTGTATGCAGTGCTGTGGCAGAGGTGATATCCAGCCCTCTGCTCATGCCATCGTTTTCCCTGCCAGAATGGAGTCTCCCCTTGAGTCCGTAAGCCAAAAATAAACCCATTCCTCTACAAGCCACTTTGTTTGGGTTCTTTCTGCGCAGCAACTAGAAAGCTGACCACAACAGCAAGTCAATAAATATAATTCACCACATTAACTCAACCGCAAAAACCACATGGTCATCTCAATTGATGCTGAGAAGGCTTTTGACAAAATTCAACACTACTTCATGTTCAAAACCCTGGAAAGAATAGGCATAGATGGACTATACCTCAACATGATAAAAGCAAAATACAGATCTCCTAAAGCACAAATCATCCTCAATGGAGAATGACTCAAGGAGTTCCCACTTAACTCAGGAATAAGACAGGGATGTCCACTCTCACCACTGCTCTTTAACATAGTGCTTGAAGTTCTAGCCCAAGCGATAAGAAAAGGGAACAGCATAAAAAGGATAGAAATCGGAGAGGAAGAAGTCAAACTCTCCCTCTTTGCAGATGACAAGATCTTATACATATCCGATCCAAAGAACAGCATCAGCAAACTCCTGAAGGTGATCAATGCCTTCAGCAGAGTGGCAGGATACAAAATTAATACACAAAAATCAGTAGCCTTTCTATATACAGAAGACAAACAATCGGAAAAAGACATCAGAGAAACTGTCCCATTCTCTATATCCTCAAACAAGATCAAATACCTGGGAATATCACTAACCAAGGGAGTGAAAGACTTATATAAAGAAAATATTGAAACTCTCAAAAGGTAAATAGAGGAGGATATAACAAGATGGAAACATATTCCATGCTCATGGATAGGAAGAATCAATATAGTAAAAATGGAAAAAGCAATCCTGCCAAAAGCAATCTACAGATTCAACGCAATGCCAATAAAAATCCCAAACTCCTTCTTCAGAGACATAGATAAAATTATCTCCAAATTTATTTGGAAGGATAAGAGACCCCTAATAGCTAAAATTATTCATAGTAAAAAAAATTACTCAGGAGGCATCACCATACCTGACTTTAAAACATACTACAAAGCCATAGTAACTAAAACAGCATGGTATTGGCAGAAACACAGGCAGTCTGACCAGTGGAATAGAATTGAAGACCTAGCCTTTAATGCAAGTAACTTCATCTTCTTAGTCTTCGACAAGGGTGCCAACAATGTAAGCTGGGCTAAAGATAGCATATTCAACAAATGGTGCTGGACAAATTGGATAAAAAAGTTTAGAAAAATTAAAATAGACCCACTCCATTCACCATGCACAAAGATCAACTCCAAATGGATCAGAGACCTCAATTTTACCCATACAACCCTAAACATCCTGGGATAAAAATTAGAAGGAACCCTACATGAGATAGGAATAGGGAATAAGTTCCGGAGCAAATCTCCAATAGCCCAGGAAGTGCTACAGTCACTTAACCAATGGGACCTGATCAGACTCAAAAGCTTCTGTTCAGACAAAAACATCGTTCTCAATTGACCCCCTTCAAAATGGGAGATGATTTTCGTCAGCTACAATTCAGACAGAGGCCTAATTTCCAAAACCTACAGAGAACTCAAAAAAAGTAATAACAAAAAAGCAAACTGTCCCCTCACAAAATGGGGCATTGATCTCAACAGAGATTTCACAGAAGAGGAAACACAAATGGCCTTTTTCTCACCTGAGAAAGTGCTCAGCATCCTTAAGCATCAGGGAAATGCAAATCAAAACCACAATGAGATACCACCTTTCCCCAGTCAGAATGGCAATCATAAAGAAAACCAAAAACAATCGTTGCTGGCGAGAATGCAGGGAAAAAGGAACCCTCATTCACTGCTGGTGGGATTGCAAACTTGTTCAACCGCTATGGAAAGCAGTGTGGAGAATTCTAGACAGAATGGACATAGAACTACCAATGGACCCAGCTATCCCTCTACTAGGCATCTATCCACAAGATGTCACATCCAGACACAGAAACATTTGTACGACTATATTTATAGCAGCTCAATTCATAATAGCTAAGAAATGGAATCAACCCAAATGCCCATCCATGGAGGAATGGACGGCAAAACTGTGGTATATTTACACGATGGAATTTTACTCAGCTGAAAGGAAAAATTACATATCAAAATTTAGGAAAAAATGGTCTTACTAAGTGAACACTCAAAAGAACAGAGAATCGAACGTCGCATATTCTCCCTCACATGTGGTCCTTAACCAGCATAACCGTAAACTCTACACAGACTAGTAGAAAGAAGTGAGAGGCTATGAATGAGGGGTAAGGGATGGGGGGAGGGGAATGTCTTAAGCGTGAGGGTAAACCATATTAGGTTCAAAAACATGTAATCCTCATGAGCATACTGTAACCTATTGAGAAAGTAGTGGGAGTCAACTGGCAAGCGGGGCCACAAGTGTTAGGGGAGAGAGTCTAAGCCTGTGAACAATTTGATCAGTCTGACAACCCCTGGCTCCAACCACCGGTTCCTTCCCTCACTGAGATGTTGACCAAAGCTATCCATGAGCCTCCAACAACAATACAGAATTCTGTCAAATCCCTTGAGTGCCCTCCTCAGGTCTGAGGGAAAACCCTGTTGCTGAAGAAACCACAGAATGCTATAGACCAGCATCGAGAGACACTTCCAGGTCCGGAACGGTATCCAGCTCCCAGAAGGCAGTAAGTGTAGTGCTGAAAGGCACTGGACAGGCTGCCAGGGGAAACTGATCAACAAAAGCTGGAGTAAACAGAGACCACTGACATGAAACACAATCTGCAGCCATGAGTAGGCTGACCACACCTCCTCCTGGGAGAGAACAGCGAACCAAGAAAGGAGCACTTGTGTAATGGGGAAGCCTGGGTTTGGGGAGTCAATCAACAACTTTCAAATTTGGCCAAATTTTCCACTCAGTGAGGGGGAGCCCTTGTCTGGAACTTGGGTTGCAGGTCGATAGGCACCAGATCCCGTACTCTTGGGCTCCCAAGACAAGATACAATATGGGAGTGATTGACAGGGAGGCTACTAAAAATAGAATCTAGGTAATCCAGAATGGTGTATATTTGTTAAACTACACTGACCTCACTCTAAGATCCAGATTATGTTTATGTTTTTCAGGATGCAATAAGAGAGCTGGGGCCCATCTAACCCTACCAACCGACCGTACGCTGATAGCTGAGATCCTAGCAAGAGAGGAGCCACCACAGTCATATCGTGGTGTTCCCACTTAACCCCACAGAGAATGATGGGATGAACCAGTGGGACCCACAGCCACAGACATTCAATCAACACAGGATAAGCCAGTGAGACAGAAACCAATGATTTTCGACACAAAGACCCCCTAAGCTCACAACAATAAAGCAGCCTTAATACTCATCCACCACGACTCAGGTAACTGTGCGGAAGAGGGGGTGGAAAGATTCTGAGAGCTGTGGTGGAGGAGACTATCCAGAGGCATGGCACCCCTCAGTAACAACATACTAGCCAGGAGAACCTGGCTGAATTTTAGGCTATCCATGGTCCCCTGCCACAAGGACTGATTCAGAAGGCCCATGGAGGAGGATATCCAGGTGATTGAGGATGGGGGAGGGGGATATCGGGGAATTGGGGATAACAACTCATTGTTTGCCCACTAAATAATGTAACTCATTATGGACAATAAAAAATTTTTTAAAAAAAAGTAAAGTGGTGAAAACTTAAGAACAGTTGAAACCGACAATGAGGATCCAGCTCCATCCTGGGCACCAGGCAGGTGTAAAAGTATTGTTAAAATATGTAAACAAAAGTCAGTGTTAGTGTTAACAAAACTTTCTGCATGTTTATAATGTATGCCTTCTTTCTAATGTTTTTTTTTTTGTAAATAAGCAAAGACATTGGGAATGGGAGGATTTGACTCCCTAATTAGCAGCTGTTGACCTTGTGTCACCCAAGCTGCCTTAAGCAAGAAATGTCAGTCAAATTTCTAGATACCCCTCATATCTATACAAGCAATCTTGAATTCTCTATGGATGTCCTGAAATAATTTTAAAAAAGATTATTTAATCTTTTAAAAGATTTATTTTTAAAAGATTTCAGCTGACTGTCCTGTCTCCCAAGGGCATAGCCCCAGCTGAGATTGTTTGAAACACTTTGTACCAGGCTTTTTGCAGTAACAAGCCTTGATGAACCATATTGTTCACCATGGCTAGAATGGGTATTAGATGCTGAGGGCTCTCTACCCATATCCTTTTCTCTAACTTACCACCTGGCCAAACCATGGCTGGGATCACCTCTTGGTGTGGTAATTGAGGATACCTCTGGTTGTGGAGAAGGAAAGGCCACTTGCTGCCTCCCAATTTCTACCTTTGTACACCACCAAGGACCCTCCCTCTCAGTGCAGTTTCTCTCTTCTCTCCATAAAATTCCCTCCCCACCCCATTCCAGGTACATGGATTTCTCTTCCCCACTCTCTAGTGCATTCATCCTCTTTCTTGACAATTCCTCCCCCTTCTTCTTCTCTCTCTCTCCCTCCCTTCCTCCTTCTGCCTCCTCCCCATTATAATAAAGTCTTGGATCTAAGAAATTATCTTATCTGAGAATCTCCTGATCGTGCTAGTTTATCTTGACATTAAATAAAACTTAAGAAACTCTCCATTTTGGTTCTCCTTTGTGAACCCCTGTACCTGTATACAACACTTAGTGGAAGAACTCCTGTGACCAGTAGAAAGGCTACAATTTGTTTAAAACATGAGCCTTAATGATTTTGATTGGCCAAACAAATGGCTGTGATTGATCTCAAACACTTTTTCTAGAGCTATATAAACAGGCTTCTCAAGCTCACTCAGCCAACTGAAGAGTGTCAAGGGAGACACTCTTCTATGGTATGTCCCTTGGTGTTGCAACATCAAGTTCAATAAAGACTTCTCCTGAATGGTCTTTTCTGAGGCCTTGGGGGAAGGAATGGCTACATGCTTTTAGAAAACTCAGGATGACCCCCCTACTGGTAGGGCTCAGAGACCCCAATCCACCCTACAACATGGACAGCCCATTTATTCTGCCTGGAGGTCCCATATCCCCACTGGGATTCCATCCTAGCAAGGGGACTGCCTATACCTGACTGATCCCAGCAGCATGGCATATCTGGTTCCTGAATGACCCTCTCATTGCTGTCTGGATATAAATAGGTTCTCTGGGTGATCCTGACAGAAACCATAAACAAACTGAAGGAGCAACTTCATGGCTTGAGAGTGACCAAGGAAAGAAATAGAAACAGACAACAAAAGATAGGAGACATGATAAAAGGCTGAAAGTTGCTAGAGAAGAGAATCCTGCAGGTACTGGTTTCCAGAAGAGTTCCAGATAACTGCCAAGTCCTCAGGGCCAAGGGTCTTTGGAAGCAGAATTGGTTCTATACTGGCCAATGCCAGGGCCTAATACCTGAAGCATGTATAGGGATTATGTATACTACTTATAAGGCTAAAGGTATCTAAAGCCAGGTCAGGGGCTGTAATATACGTTGTCACTTGCCATTGAATTACCTGCCTACTACCACCACTAGTTGTTTTCAGACATTAAGCGGGGAGCAGGTAAAATTAGTATTTAAAGACTTTCTTGTCTACCCGTAAGTCCTATTCAGGTTGAGCAAAAGGACTCTTATCCAGATGATTTATAATGGAGTGAGCTTTCATGCATTTTGCTTTGGTATAAACTAATCTTCTTTATCCCAGATGTATGGTAGTGTTGAAAACAATAATTACATTATCTGAGAAGCTTGCAGCCTGGAAACCAGTAAAGGAAGAAAAAAGTTTGGAGTTTCTCAACAACATCATCTTCATTATCATTATATGATCCATGTGATAGGTTTCTGAAATTATCTGTTTTCAATTACAACTTCATTTGATCCTACTCAAAGGTTGTGTTGTGTGAACTTGCCTATTTTCAACATCTTGGAAAAGATAAAAAAATCAGTGAGCTGGGCAGGGTGGCACACACCTTTAATCCCAGTACTCAGGAGGCAGAGGTAGGAGGATTGCATGAGTTCAAGGCCACCCTGAGACTACTTAGTGAATTCCAGGTCAGCCTGGACTATAGTGAGGCCCTACCTCAAAAAGTCAAAAAAAAAAAAATCAGTGGCAACTTTTAATATTTTTGCTACGGGAAGTACAGATAGTAGTTAGTGTGACATAGAAGCACTCAAAAACATAAAACGAAAATCCTTATGGAGCTAGGCATGGTGGCACATGCCTTTAATCCCCTCATTTGAGAGGAAGAGATATGAGGATTGCCATGAGTTTTAGGCCAGTTTGAGACTACATAGTGAATTCCATGTCAGCCTGGACTAGAGTGAGACCCTGTCTTGAAAAACCAAATTAGAAAGAAAATAAAACTTTATGGAAAATATCCACAGAATACATTGAAAAGATCCAAAATAAATGAGATGTGAAAGACGAGGAATATATGCAAAACTGTGCATACATCCAGGAAGTACCTAACTGAGAAGGACTAAACTTACATCTGTAACTGGTATCGATGATCTGCCCAAGGAGAAACCCAAAGGCTTAGTCAAGTTAACTGCCTGCCTCACTAATGAATTGATCCTAAAATATACCCACAAGCCTTAGGTAAAAACTTGAATATTTATTGGTACATGCTACTTTATGCAACCTTACAAATAATATAAGAAAATAATGCTGGGCTGGAGAGATGGCTCAGCAATTAAAGGTGCTTTCTTGCAAAGCTTGATGGCCTGGGTTCAATTCCCCAGTACCCACATAAAGACAGATGTACAAAGTGGTGCATGTGTCTGGACTTAATTTTCAAAGAAAGGAGGCCTTATTGCACCCATATTTTCTCTCTCTACCTGCATCTTTCTGTCTCTGTCTTGATATTCATGATTTTGCAGTACATGATAATACCTACACATAATGGGATGAAAAGATGATGACACTGTTTCACCAGTCAGCCAAATG
>PVHP010029369.1:0-22439 GCA_004024765.1 Zapus hudsonius
TTTTTTTTTTTTTTTTTTTTTTTTTTTTTTTTTTTTTTTTTTTTTTTTTTTTTTTTTTTTTTTTTTTTTTTTTTTTTTTTTTTTTTTTTTTTTTTTTTTTTTTTTTTTTTTTTTTTTTTTTTTTTTTTTTTTTTTTTTTTTTTTTTTTTTTTTTTTTTTTTTTTTTTTTTTTTTTTTTTTGCTTCATTTGATTTTTGTTGTTTGTGTGTAGCATTCTGTTACTCTTTGTTTTGGTTACAACATAACCCCCCAAAATCCAAAACACCATTAGAGAATACATTGAAAAATTACACTCAAAAAACGGAAATCTAGAAGAAATGGACAAATTTCTAAACACATGTAACTTCCTATAGTACTTGACCTTCTTATTGCTGGTAAAAAGAACCCGACCAAAAACATCCTGTGAAAAGAAAGGGTCTATTTTGGTTTAAAGGCTTCAGGGGAAACTCCATGATGGCAGGAAAATGATGGCATGAGCAGAGGCTGGATATCACCTCTGCCACAGCAGGTGGCAAACAGCAGCAGGAAGGTGTTCCCAACACTGGTGAGGGGAAGCTGGCTATGACGACCATAAGCCCACCCCAACAATACACCTCCAACAAGTTCCCAATTCCAAAATTTTCATCAGCTGGGGATAAGCATTCATAACACATAAGTTTATGGGGACATGGATAAAGCCACCACATTCCATCCCCCATCCCTGGCTCCTATAAACTAATAACCATACATGATGTAAAATGTAATGTATTCAGCTCAACTTTAAAAGTCCCCATAGTTTTTATCAACCCCAATGATGTTCAAATATCCCTTTAAAAGTCCAAGTTCTTTTACCTGAGCTGTAATACCCCCCTCCAAAAAAAAAAGGCACAGAATGAAGATTCACACTGGAAAAGATGGCATTGGGCATAGGAAAGAACAATTGAACCAATACAAGCTTTAAACAAACAGAGTAAACATCAAGCTCTAACTCTAAGTCTGGATAATTCTAAACAATGACAAGTCAATTCTACCCTTCCAAGTGGGTTGCTCAAAAACCCAGAGAAAAACTCTGAGCTGGCAGCTCTCCTTGGTAGCTGTCCCATAGTCCTTGTATCCCCACTGGGTCTCCACTGCAACCCATGGTTCATCCTCATGGCTCCATCAGGCCTCCATGTAGGTAATCCAACAAGCCTGCTTCACATTGCTCATGGCCATTTCCAAAAAAACAAAACCATGTTGCTAATCCAATAACCCTCTCTTTCCTGCATTTGGTATACTCTAGAGTACCAGGTAGGCTACCAACTTGTTGATCCTGGGGAGAATAAAGCTGACTTTGAAGAGCAGGAAACCTACTTAATATTCAGTTCCCCTACTTCAAAAGAGTTTGCATGCTTCCTGCTGTCCAATGCAGGTCATCCAGTCCAACCTAAATGGTTGTAATCTCTCAAACCATTACAGCTGAACAAGCAGCAATTTTGTCCCAAAGATTTTATTTCCTTCTGTGCCATCTCTATCTGTTCACACCAGTCCATTTCTACACAATGCAACCCTACAAAAGTTCTCAGGACCCAGGCAGGAAAAATGCAGCAAGCTTCTCACACAAACTGCTTCTGGCACAGTCCTGACAAAGTTCTTTCTCACCCATGTACGCCAAACTCACAGTCTATAGTTCTTATTGCATTCAGGTTTTTCAACTCTGACCAGAATGGTCCATGAAGCTGTACTTACAGCACTGCAAGGTGTTTCTTAGGCCAAGGTTTCAAGTCTTTCCACATTCCTCCAACAAATCAGTTCCACAAGAACCAAGCCACAGAATCAGGGTTATAGCAGCAACTATCCTACTCCTCTGGGACCAATTTTACTATTGCAGTCAGCTTCCTCATTGCTGGCAGAAACAACCTGAACAAAAGCAGCTTGTGGAGGAAAGGGTTTATTCTGACTTACAGATTCAAGGGGAAGCTCCATAAGGGCAGGGAAAATGATGGCATGAGCAGAAGCTGGACATCACCTCCTGGCCAACATCATGTGGATAACAGCAGCAGAAGAGTGTGCCAAACACTGACCAGTGGAAGCTGGCTATAACATAAGCCTGCCCCCAACAATAAACTGCCTCCAGGAGACTCCAATTCCCAAATTGCCACCAGCTGGGGATAAAGTATTCAGAACACATGCATGTATGGGGGACACCTGAATCAAACCACCACACTTCCCAAAATTAAAAGTGGATGACATCAATAGCGTAAATAAACATATTACAATGAGATCAAAGATGTAATTAAAAGTCTCCCAACAAAGAAAGTCCCTGGAACAGATGAATTCACTGCCATCTCTATCAAACTTTTTAAGAGGACCTAATTTCAATTCTTCTCAAAGTGTTCCACAATTTAGAAAGGAAACAAAGACTTCCAATTTATTCTATGAAACCAGCATTACTCTGATCCATAAAGTGGATACAGACATAACTACAAAAGAAACCTATAGACCAATTTCCCTAATAAATATAGATGCAAATTTTTCAATAAGATTCTTGAAAACTGAATCCAAAAACATATTAAGAAGATTATCCATCTTGATCAAGTGGAATTCATATGAAGTATGCAATATTGGATCAATATAAGTAAATCAATAAATATAATACACTACATAAACATACATTCAGGATAGAAATCACATGATCATTCAATTGATGCAGAAAAGGCATTCATTCAACAAAGTCCAACATGCCTTCATGATGAAAATCTTAGAAAAAAATGACAACAGATAGAACACACCTCAAAATAATAAAGGCATTATGTGTCAAATCCATAGCCAACATTATATTAAGTAGAGAAAGACTGAAACCATTTTCTTTAAAATTAAGAGCAAGACAAGGATGCCCACTCCTACAACTTCTATTCAATGTTGTGCTTGAAGTCTAAGATAGAACAATGAGATAAGAAGAATTAAAAGGAATAAAAATAGAAAATAAAGTAGTCAAACTGACCCTGGTGCATACAACATGACTATACTTAAAAGACAAAATAGAATCTACACACACACACAAATTCTATAGTTAATAAATACTTTTAGTAAAGCTGACAGATACAAAATCAATACACAAACATCAGTAGCCTTCATCTACACCAAAAATGAACTCACGGAGAAAGAAAAGCATCCAGGTCACAATAGATACCAAAAAAATTAAGTGCCTAGAAATAAATCTAACCAAAAATATGAAAGATCTATACAATAAAAACTTCAAGACACTAAAAAAAGACACCACGTGATGGAAAGACCTTTCATGCTCCTGGATTGGCAGAATTAACATTATAAAAATGACCCTCCTACCAAAAATAATCTACAGATTCAATGCAATTCCCTTCAAAATCCCAATGATATTCCTCACAGAGCTCAAAAAATTAATCCAGGAACTCATATAGCACCACAAAAGACCACAAATTCTCTATAGGAAAGAGATGAGGTGAATATGATAAAATGATAATTATGAAGATATATGATTGTCCATCATTCTTTCAAGATCATTCTTTCAAGTTTTGATGTCTGTTATTTTTCATAATAAACATATGTGGAAAAATGAAAGATTTATTCTCTAGAATCTTAGAGAATCATTTTCTCAAAGCATTTCAGCATCATCCAGGAGCCCTGCTGACTTCAAGGGAGCCAGGAAACAGAACAAGCCAAGCCCAAGAAAGGGTTAAAAAATGAAAATACCACATTTCCTATTACTAAAAAAGTCAGGGAAACAACTGCAAGAAGAATAAACTTAGTCCATTTACACTTTAACAGAGAACCCAGATTGGAAATAATGATGAAAAGTCTTCATTCTGCTGGAGTGGTGGCACACACCTTTGATTCCAGCACTCAGAAGGTCCAGGTAGGAGGGCTGTTCTGAGTTCAAGGCCAGCCTGAGACTACATAGTAAATTCCAGGTCAGCCTGGCTAGAGCAAGACCCTGCCTCGAAACACCAAAAGTAAAAATAAAATAAAATCTTCATTCCTTATAACTTACCCTTGCTGTAGAGCCCCCCTATGTACCAGACATTGGGCTATGCACATAAGCCCATGAACTTCTCACAGTATCTGTCTGGTGTAAGGATTTTCCTTCTTGTATAAATAAAACAACTGAAGTTGTGTTCCCCTCACCCCCACTCAGCTTTCTATTCCTGTCATTTTGATCATCCTTGGATCTCCCTGGTAGTCAACTTGAAAGTCAGGCCTGGAAGATCACAGATCCTTGAGGGAAATGTCCACTGTTCTTTGACTCAATGGAGCAATTGAGCTGATCATGGGCCGTTCCAGCAATCCCTCTGAGGAGGGCCCTCAGTGGGTTGGAGCCAAGGAGGAGGGAAATGGGGGTACCAACATGAGTTGTTCATACTGTGTGTCTAATTATTAACAATAAATAAATTTTCAAAAAAAAACAACCTTCTAAAGGGCTGAACTTAGAGGTGTTTGTTTGCAAAGCCAAGCCTGATGGCCCAAGTTCAATCCCCAGTATACACATAAGCCAGATGTGCAAGGTGGTACATGCATCTGGAGTTTGTTTGCAGTGGCAAGAGGCCCTGAGTGCCATTCTCACTTTCTCTTTACCTCTCTCTCTCTCTCTCTTTCTCTCTCTCGCTCTCTCTCTCTCGCTCTCTCTCTCTCTCAAATAAATGCATAAGTAAATCAATAATTTTCTTTTAAAAAGAAGCCTTCTAAGCCAGGTGTGGTGGTGCATGCCTTTAATCCCAGCACTTGGGAGGCAAAGGTGGGAGGATCACTGTGAGTTCAAGAGCAAGACCCTACTTGAAAAAAAAAAAAGTCTTCTAAATGTATATGTTTATCGCCTTTAGCTAATGCTGTTTGCACTCTTGGTTAGAGAGCCTGCTTTTTACATATGATTTTGGTTTTGTGAGAGAACACCTTTCCATGTAGCACAGGCTGGCCTCAAACTCACCGCACAGTTTAGACTCACAGTCCTACTTAAGCCTCCTGAGTGTTGGAATTATAGGCATGTACTCACACCCAGCAGGGTTTTATTTCTTGCACTGTGTACTTAGCATGTAGATTTTATTTTATGATTCTCTGTACCTTCTATATGCCTTAAATATTTCATAATTAAGGGCAAAAAGAAGGGTGACACTTCTAGAAGTTTCTGGGGAAAATAAAGAGTCCAGTGGCCAGAGTGTGACTCACTTCTCATACTTTTATAACCCTTTGACACTCAAAGAAGTTCAGACTATTCCTGGTTTCTTGGCTTCTCTGAAGTCAAGGTTCATTGGTGGTAAAGTGGTAACACATGCCAAATCCCAACCTGCAAATGTCAGAAGCTCCACTGGGAAACGTGCCAAGAAAGCAATTAAGAGAACAGGTTTCCTATGAGGAGACGTTACAGGATCTCGGGCAAGTTCGGGTTGTGTTAAGGGGTCCTTAGGAGCTGCAGAGCGTTGCATCAGGAACATGATCCTAAGTACAAGACATCCTCCAGGGCAGAGGAAAGGGACAGGCAATTGTCTCCTGCCTCTCCAAGAAACTGACAAGGACTCCTAGAGCAACGGATGGACGACAGCTGGGAAGAGGAATGGCAGACCTAACCCAAAGAGGGCACTCCTAGAGATCATCATCCTGAACACATTTCCAGACACCCCAAGACCGTGCTCTGAAAATCTCCCCAACAGCATCTGCTCCTTCTCCAGGGTACAAGCGAGGGGCTCTGTTGAGCCTAGATCCCTAGTGAAGCGTCAAAGACAGAGGGTCCAAACCTTTGTATATTTCCCAGGAATGTGGCAGGGTGGGGAGGAGTCAGGAAAGCAGGAAGTTTATAACAACTTAGACATTCGGTTCAAACCTCACCAGCCTCGAAGCATTCACCCAGACGTGCTTCTCACCATTTTACCAAATCCAGTTTTTTAGGACGTTCTCTTATCTCCAGACCTCCCTCTGTCTTGTCCGTTCTGCCCAAAGTGCTCTCCTTTGGAGACAAACAGTTCTGTTTCCTCTCTTGGAATGCCTCCTATCTCCTCCTTAACCACATTCTTGTCAGTTCTTGGAATGAGCTTTACATTACTAACCACAGTCCAGGAGAACAAAACAATGGGAGGGCTTCCTAGCTGAGCACCCAGGGCAGAGTGGGTGAGGCAGATCCTCCAGAGCCTGCGTTTGGAAAGGGTACCAGCTGGGTTTCTTGCATGCTGTTCTCTACTAGCGGAGTCTCAAGCTTGGGAGCAGTGGGCATTTCATCTTAACATTCTCACAGCCTTGAGCTGGGGGTGACACGGTGGCATCTGAAGAGCCACCAGAGAAGACTGGCTCTTCTGGGACTTGTTGCCAGAATTGCAGGCTTAAGGGCTGACTCACCCAAGGAGAGCTGGGTGCAAGCCAAGAAGCAATGGAAAGACTCTAGGGTCACACACGCTGCCCTCGTCTGTGCCAGCTCAGCCTGCTGGGGACCTGCCAGAGAATGGAGACCATTTTGCAATAATCCAGACTTTCTCTCTACTGGGACAAGCGTACATTTTTCCCTCATGCTGATTCACTGTAAAGCAAATTGTTCATACGTCTTTTGAAAGGCCAGAGGGGTTACAATACTGCACCTTCCTTCTCCAGAAAGCTTAAAAACATATTCAGAACAGTTTGTCAGTTCCAGAAGGCAGCTTCCATGACAGTTGTCATCTGTGTCGCCTGGGCAGTTCTGAGCCTCCAGGCCTGGCCACAGGGTGGAACCCACCTCCAAGATTCCCTGTTCATATGCTACACCCACACCAATCCACATCACTCTTCCCTTGAAAGATTTTGCTGGCCATTGCTCCAATGGAAACCAAAGGCAGAACAAAAATAACCACCCCAAAACTATATCCATGTCATGGACAATTTTACAAAGATGGTTACAACCCACAGACTAAAGCTTAGCCATCAACTTGAACTCCTTAGTGTCCTTTCAGACCCTGTTACTCACAGAGCCAAGTAGGCTCTATTGCTGGTTCCCCCTCCTTGCAGAGCCTTCTTTCAAGTGCTGAAGCTCTGTCCAACCCTGCAAGCCTCAAGAGAGTCTCGAGCTCATGAAGAAGTCATTCCCCACAGCCTTGCTCTGCCAGAATGTCAAAAAGAGGAACCCATCCATCTCTGAACCTAACTGAAACAAATACCCACCAATACCTAGAAGCCAGACGGCTGAAGCAGGAGGTCCCTCAAAGGAGCATTCAATCTCCCCTTCCCCTGCTGCCTCTAGGAAATGAGATCTAAGGGATTTTAGAGATGGGGCCAACATGAGTTTCTGAATGGTCTTTAAAATGTGTCAGCTCTGGGGCTGGGGAGATGACTCAGAGGCAAAAATCACTTGCTGCTTAAACATGAGGGCCTGAGACTGTCCACATTCAACTCCCCAGAACCCACATGAAACACTGGGCATGATCACTCAAGTGGGGGCAGGTGGCACAAAGAACAGAGAATCACTGGGTCTCACTGAGGGAGAGATCCCATCTCAAGGCAGTACACAGATGAGTGATAGAGGACACCCAACAATCTCCTCTGGCCTCTGCGTGTGCAGGGTATGCATACGTATATATCATATCACACACTACACTACGCTACACACACACACACACACACACACACACACACACACACACACACACTCAAAAAACAAGTGTCACGCAGGGCGTAGTGGCGCACACCTATAATCCCAGCTCTAGGGAGACAGGGTAGGAGGATCACCATGAATTCAAGGCCACTCTGAGACTACACAGCGAATTCCAGGTCAGCCTGGGCTAGAGTGAAACTCTACCCTGAAAAACAAAAAACAAACAAAAAAAGTGTCGGCTCTGTCCCATGCTTTTATATTTGGTAAACCAACATGGAATAAAAAGAGATAAATTCTGCCAAAAGAATGAAATTTTTCCTTGGAAAATGGGCTTTTCTCCCAGGTTGGGTAACTAGAAGCACTGCATGATGGGTACTGCTGGTCTCTCTTAAAATTTTTTTTAATTTTTTCTTTATTAAGCAGAGGGGAAAGAGAGAGAGAGAGAGAGAGAGAGAGAGAGAGAGAGAGAGAACCAGGGCCACCACCTTGTGGGTCTGGCTTATGTGGGTACTGGGGAATTGAACTTGGGGCCTTAGGCACTGGAGGCAAGTGCCTTAACCGCTAAGCCATCTCTCCAGCCCTGGTCTCTCTTTATGGCTCATCCCCCTCGCTTAGGACAGCCCAGAGGTCTCCTCCAGCTTCCAGCCTTGGCCTGCTCTCCTCCCTGAAAGCCTCCTGTCCCGTTTTTGCAGGTTTCATATTTTGTCCTTCCCCCTGTGAAGCACTCCCTGGTCATTCCACCCACAACCCTCACAAGCTAAGACCCAGACTCTTTCTCTTCACTATGTTCTGGGTTTTGTAGTGGCAGGGATTGAACCGAGGGTCTTGTGTATCTAGGCAGGTGCTCTGCAGCTGAGCTACTGCAGCCCTCCAGGCTCTCTTGCTTAGTAGCCACTGGTTTCTTCTTCAAATTTAGTGCAGCCTTTTGTGACTACTGTCTCTTTGCTCTAACCTGAACTCTCCTCCCATTCCTCTGTGGCTGCACAGAACCAAGCTGTGATGTCACTGTCATTATTGTCTCCATCATTCCATGGTAGCAGAAGAAGCAGGGGCTTGGGTGAGATGCAGTGATAGAAGCAAGACAGTTTTAAATACTTCGGGCTTTATTAGGAGTAGGCCGCTACCACCTCAGCAGCCACTCTGTATACACAGTATACATGCCCAGCCAGTCCCCGGCCCTCCCATCCCTCCATAATACATGAAGTGTAAAAGAACCAAGCCCAAAGGGGAAGGGCCTCTGTCAACATCATCTTGTGTCTCCAGGAGCTCACTTCCAGGCTGGGGGCACTTGGCTCCTTCCAGCCCCCTCTCCCACATGATGAAGTCCATAAGAGGGTAGCTGGGTCTGACTTCTCCAATCAGTGCACATGATGGACAAAGCAGTCTAAGGAATCCTAAGTCCAAAACTTCATTGGTCTTTGCCCCAAAGTGTTCATCTTCCATAGGCATGAGATAACACTTTGACTTTTTAATCCATCACCAGGAACCTGTACCTGTTCAGCTTGGAGAGCACAGGTGGACTGAGAAAATGTTCAAAAGCAAGACAAACTTCCCAAGTTGTCTTGGTCATACTTCTTTTAAAACGAAGAAATTTTCAAACAAGAACAACATCAACAACAACAAAAAAAAAACACAAAACACTGTGACAGAAAAGAGCATGAACCCACCTGGCATGTGTCGGCACAACAGTGGTCAACCCTCCTTGAAATGATTGGTAAAGCATCTGACAGCAAACGCTGCTCTGCTGAGGGGCACCTCCCTCCCTACCCACCCATCCCCAGCCCCATTTTGCACAGCCCCACACCACCTTCTCCTCACAGGGAGAGAATACACCAAGCACAGGGCACCACACTGTCTGTCAGCTGGCTAGGCTCCCATCTGCCTGAGGCCCTGGGGTCCTTTTTGTCTCGGCAGCCTCACAATGCTCACTGCCTCCTCATGCTGTCTTTCAGGAGTGACTGCAACCCAACCTCAAAGAACTGCATGCCCTCTGCCCCCTGTAGGAACTTTGTCTGATGTCCCCTGCCCAGAGTTCGACCAGAGTCTAACACCACCCAAAGCTCAGCTGGTCACTGGTCAGTTTACGGATTTTGACTATGAGGAGAAGCCACAGAGAAGGACTGTCCCCTCTCTAAAAGGTGTCCACTGATGTCCTTGCCCTTTGAAGTGAAATATTCCCTATAAACACTGTGCCAGCTGTCTGCACCATCAAGAAATACCCTGCCTGGTCAAAGGTATCTAATCCCAAAATATCTCCCCACAGGAAGCCATAGGAAAACCTAGCATGTCTCCAAAGACAGATGGAACTCCAGAAATTTCTACTGATGGCTGACAAGGCCACTAGCTCAGGTCATTGATGCTTAGTGCTTCCTGAAAATTGTCCAAGGAGCCTGAAGAGAGAAAGCCCATCTTCATAGTTGGCATCCAAACAAGTGGCTAGGCTTTGAGCAACAGGAAGCCATTCACCATGTGCCCATCTCTGTGGCTGGACACACCTGTCTACAAAGACAACAGCTGAGTGTGGTAAGAGCACCGGTCACTTCTGGGCTAGAGAGCAGAATCTGAGGTAGCAAACAGTGAGCCCCATTTACCAACGGAAGAGGAGAAGGCCTGGAGATGAGATGTGGGTGCCCACAGGAGACAGCAGGAGCACCTCACCCTCCCAGACATAACCACTTCCCTCTCAGAGGGTTCAGGGCTGTGGCCATTTTGGAGGTTCTTTGGGAACATGTATTCCTCAGCATCGATTTCACTTACACATTCCTCTCAGGAGGAAAATGCCATTAAATGTCATCCCAGAGTGACATTCCCAAAAGTCAGCACCCACCCGAACCCTAGTGATAACAGAACCCTCTATATCTTGCCTCACATTCCATAGTTCAGCCACCAGACCATCAGCTTCTGTTTGCAAAGTCTAACTCCCTTCAACAAAGATGGGTTCCCTATGGGCTTTCTCTGGTTGCCTACAAAGCATCAGAGAAAACCTCAGTGACTGCGTTACAAGATGTTGGCTCTCTTAAGAAGAGCCAACATGGGAGACGGGCAGCCTTGGGATGCTGCCCATCTCCACCTCTTCTCAAATGGAGAACTTGGTCCAGGACACTCTCCCTTTGCCTTCCACCAACCCCTGGACAGATGTTACTGTTCCGACCACTTCAGTCAGAAAAGGAAAGACTGAAAGCACCATGAAAACCGGCCCTTTTCAGAGATGGCTCAAAGCTCCTGAGCCACTTGAAGGTGCCAAGCTGCTGGGCCATGGCTCCTCCAGCAGCCTGTGGCCTCCATTATGAGGGCCAAAGTCCCTGCAGTTCTACCTGGAAGGGACCTAACCTCCAGGTCCCTCAGAAACTGGGCCTGGGCACCTTCTGTCCAGCACCTGCCCCTTCCAACCTCTCCCCACAACTAGGCCCACCGAGGAACAGAGCGTGAGGTAGACTGTGCGTTAGTTAGCCTCCCTCTGCCCAGTCCTGGGAGGAGGGAACCTCTTTCCCAGACCCAAGATCCTTGTCCTGGATGTGAGTGGTAACATGGTGTGCAGGCCACTGGCTGCTGTCCTCTGCTCGGGCTGGCCAGGGCACTAGCACAACAGTGGGGTGGTGAATAGGGGGATGAAAGGAACAGTCCCCCTCAGCAGGGCCTCAAGATGCAGAAGTCCAGCTCCTGGGGCTTTCGACGTAGGTCACATTGGTCCCGAGCCAGCAGCCGACCTCTGGGGTCCACACACTTGAGGGGCCGCCTCTTAAATCCCCGGCCACAGCTCTTGGAGCAAGGCGACCAGGTTCCGAGCTCCCAGGCTGGGCAGGGCTCCCCGCAGTCTCGGGTCTCCAGGGGCCGGTGGGTGCCTTCGCAGGCCGGGGCCCCGTGCTGGCCCGGGGAGCCCCTGCAGTCCACCGGCCGCTTCTGCAGGCCACTGCCGCAGCTCACCGAGCACGGCCCCCAGCTGCCCGCCACCCAGCGGGCAGGGAGCCTGTTGTCCGGCTCTTCCACTTGGTTAGAGAGGCTGAGGACGCTGTTGTGCAGCACGGAGGGCCCCCGAGGCGCCTTGGGGAAGGAAGGCTTGTCCTCCCGAGGCTCTTTGGGCAGATAGAAGGAGTAGCGCACCCGGGGCGGAGTCATCTTCCCCACAGACAGGACCTCGACGGTCAGGGGCTCCTGGATGGGTCGGGACGCCTGAAGGCTCTCCACTGCGGTGCCCGTGCCACTGTACCGCAGCAGGCTGCCCCTGACCACCAGGTCCCGCTCCACGGCTGACACCACAAAGTGCCCGTTGAGCAGGTACTTGCCTTGGCTGTTCTTCAAGGCAAGGTAGTTGTCATCCCCAATGAGTCCCTTGTAGCCACGCTGGCGGATGTCAATGCTGGAGGCGCCTGCTGGGATGGTCACCACAAAATTGTAGCCGTGCCTGGGGTAGATAAGGATCGGTGCGTTAGACAGAAGCCTGGGCCACAGCCCACTGTCCCCTTCAAAGTCACAACGAATTCCCCTTTTGCAAACCCTGGGGCAGGAGAAAACAAGACTGCTCAACCACCATCCGGGTCACAGTGGAAGCACAAAACGCTGGTCCATGAGCTAAAACAATGCTTGGGATGTAGAACCTTATTATCTTTTTTTCCTCGGTAAATTCAATTTTCAGTGAATTCCAGTAGATGAGTGAAAATTCAGATTTGGTGAGCAGAGAGAGCCACACTCCCTAGCCTTGCTGCTGTTAGTCTCTGCGTTTGTAAGCCTCTGCATCAAAACAGAGCTGGTGTCATGATTTGATCCAGGTGTCCCCCACAAACAAATGAATGTGTTCTGGGTAATCGATCCTCAGCTGATGGCAGTTTGGGTTTTACAACCTCAATGGAGCTGTGTTGTTGGGGGTGGGCTTTTGGGGGTTATAAGCCAGCTTCCCCTTGCCAGTGTTTGGCACACCTTCCTGCCACTATTTCCAGTGCTGTGGCAGAGGTGATGTCCACCCCTCTGCTCATGCCATCATTTTCCCTGCCAGGATGGAGTCTCCCCTTGAGTCTGTAAGCCAAATAAACCCATTCCTCCATAAGCCACTTTTGTTTGGGTTCTTTCTGTGAAGC
Organism: Zapus hudsonius; assembly: GCA_004024765.1. Taxonomy (NCBI): domain Eukaryota; kingdom Metazoa; phylum Chordata; class Mammalia; order Rodentia; family Dipodidae; genus Zapus; species Zapus hudsonius. Next base: position 12,613 of record PVHP010029369.1, read on the forward strand.
AACTAGAAAGCTGACCGCAACAGCTTTCCACACATACCTTATAGAACTGTCAGGATTAGTGAAGCCAAGGTGCATAAGCACAGCATAGCACCTGGCACACAGAGGACTTAGTAGTATCAGCCATGAGGAGGGTAGAGAAAGGAAATAAAGTGGACAGTGCTCAGGTCCAGGTCATCTGGCCTTTCCTTTGGCAGCACAGGCCAACCAGATGCCCTGCTCCCAACTGAGACCTCTGGTGCTTCTTCCAGAACATAGTCAGGACTTCTGGCAGGAAATCTGGTCAACCTCAGTTAGTGAGCTGCAGACACTGGAGTTGGGACTAGAAGAGTCTGATCAAGGGGCATCTTTCCCAGCAAGTGGAAACTCCTTCAGTTCCAGCCACCAACTCAATACCTTGGCAATTTATTGCTGTTCTTGCCTCAATGTGATCCCCAGGACCAACAAGAAGGTCGTGGCTGTCACATGCTACCTCCTTTTTATCATGAGCTGAATGTGCCAAGCATTGATCATGCACTGGGCATTATACTTTCTTTGAAATTTTCTTACTCTTCACAAGGGCACACATCAGTATGATAATACCCACCCTACAAGTGAGGATGTCTAAGAAGTCACTTGATCAAGCTCATGCAGAAAGCAGGGAACTCAGATTTGAATGTAGGTCAGTCTTACTCTAGAATGCTAGGCAGATGCTAAAGACATTGCTGTGCCCTGACTCTCAAATACTGGTGAGGTGTGTCCTCGTATTCATCTTTGTTTAGTGGGTGGAAGGATGGATGGATGGATGGATGGATGGATGGATGGATGGATGGATGGATGGAAGGATGGATGGATGGATGGAAGGAAGGAAGGAAGGATGGATGGATGGATAGATAGATGGATGAATGGAAGGAAGGATGGATGCATGGAATGATGAATGGATGGATATTATCATTAGATAAAATGAGTGGACTCCACAGCAAGGGTATGGTCAGTATTGGACATCCACCCCATTCTAACCCAAGCTTTCAATGCCTCGAGGGAATTCCACCTCCCCCAGGCCACCCCCCCCCCCCGAACCTCCAGGGCCTGTAACTTACATAGACTTGGTGAAGAGTCCTGTTACCCTCTTGCAGCTCTTATTGTCTCCCCCACACACTCCACACTTGTCGAACTTCTTCTTGGAACCCAGGTTCCCATCGCAGCCAGCCTTGATGCACTTGCCTTGGACACAGACTGAAGTGGAGTCAGGAGTACACAGTGTGCCGTCCACCACCTACAACACCCCAAGAGAAAGAGAAGGAGGAGGAAGCTCAGCCAGATTTTCCTCTGAAGACCTGGTCCTTGCTCTGGTCTCCTGCCCCCAGCTCGCTCACCTTGGGTGCCAGCACATAGAAGTAGCCCGTGCCATTGGCTCGGCAGATGAGCTTGCACTTATCCCGGGGTGACACTCCTGAGTATTTGGGTACCCATGCCACAGCAAGGGTGAGCCGGTTAGTGCTGTGGTTGTAGCCATTGAAAGCCTCACACTGTTCTTCCCGGAAGCTCTTGCCAGAAGCTGGACAGGGAGAAGCACATGAAATTAAAGGGAGGAACCATGGGAGGTGCAGAGCAGCACCCTTCCCAGGGCTGCCCTGCCCCATGACTCTAAAGAGTCCCTCCCAACAATGTGATGCTCATCTCCACCTCAAAGGATTAAAGCAGCCAGGGACCAAAAAACACAGGACACAGGTAATAGTGCATCAATCCCCAAAGCGATGTGCTACCTTCTCCAACATATAGCCTTGAATTGAGTCTATTACAGGGTCCCAAACAGTTACTGAGTGATGAAACCCTTCAACAGTCTATTCACCCTATTTCACAATAGTGTATTTAAATTACATCATTTACAAAGAATACCAGTTTTATTGAGATGCAACTATCTATATACTTTGAAACATAGTTCTGGTATATGTGCTTATTAATGTATTAAGTAGAAATGTTTAGTGATGACTCTAATACCTGCTGTCATTTAGAGGTAAAAATCAACCTAATAGCATTTTGAGAATTCTTTAACTGAAATGTCATGTAAAAATATCCATAATTTCTATTGGTAATAAAGTCATAGGTATTTCTACTGCTATTATCATTTGTTGCCTGAATGAAGGAAATACTGAATTTTAATAGGTTAAATAAAGAAAAATGTGGGCTGGAGAGATGGCTCAGCTGTTAAGGCACTTGCCTCCAGTGTCTAAGGACCTAGGTTCAATTCCCCAGGACCCATATAAGCCAGACTCCCAAGGTGGTGGCCTTGGTGCTCTCTCTCTCTCTCTCTCTCTCTCTCTCTCTCTCTCTCTCTCTCTCTCTCTCTCTCTCTCTCTGCTTGAAAATGAATAAATAAAACATTTTTTAAAAAAAGAAAAATGTAAAATTTCTCATTGGAGGAGATTTTGAGTTTTAGATAGAAATATTGGTGAGCATACAAATGTGGGGTTTTTTTTTCCAACAAGCTCATGAGTTCCTCCTTAGAAGATGAGCTTGTCAGCACTTTACTAAGAAGATTTCTAGAACCCCATATCTCCCAATCTAAGCACCCAGAAAAAAAAAAAAAAACCTCTGCCAAAGCTGAATGGCCAGAGGAATGATCCCCAGGGTGGGGAGGGGGACTGCACTTCCCCACTTCCAGGCTCTGTTCTGGGAATTGGAATCTTGACTACAGTTGCTCTGTGGCCACCACTAACCTGTAGGAGGCCTAAGAGGCAGTAACTTCAGGCTCACCACCCAGAAGCCCAGGCCCCTGCTGCTTTCCTGACTCACCTGAGCTGGGGCAGGGCTCCAGATTGCAAGATCGGTATTTCACCCGCACTCCCTCGCAGTACTTGCCACCATTGGCTGGGGTCGGATTGCTGCACTGCCTCCGGGCTAGCTGCACACCCCCACCACAGGTACGTGAGCAGGGACCATAAGGCTCCCACTTGGCCCAGGAGCCATCCACCTGTGAGGAACAGTCAGGTTATACTCCTGTGGGCTCAAGCACCACACCCTGGCCCTTAGCCCACAGAGTCATTGGTACAGCTTCCAAGTTTCCATCCCACCCCACTGGAGTGAGTACATGTTGTATCATGAGGAAAACATGATAAACAATCTATTTTATGAGACCCGCCTACATTTAAGCTGATTCACAAGCAAACACCACTACTCCCTATTACAAGTGAAAGTGCTCAGAAAAAAAAAAGACATCAATGGCCTTCAAGGTGAGTCAGCTGAGTTTTATTACTACCTGCAAGCTACATAAATGACCAGCCAGACAAGATGTGTCCACTAATGCGTTAGTGGCATGTCTGTTATGGGGGTAACCAACTGCTCTCTGAATGGATCTGAGGCCCACTCAAGGCCATGCTGAGAAACGAGGTTCTGGATCTATTTTAAATGCGGGGTCTATAAGAATTGCTGAGATAGCAGATGTTAAGTGTACAAGAGAGCAAGGTTTTGGCATAAGCCTGCGGAAGGTAGAGTTTTTCCAGAGAAGCTTTAAGAGATGTGATGAGAAGCTCAGTTTTATAGCTCCCATGTTTAAGATGTTTAGCAGGTGTCCAAATGGACTTACCAATATTCACTTAAACATACAAATAATTCAGGGCTAGGGCTGTGGCTCAGTAGTACAGTGTCTACCTAACATGCACGAAGACCCTAAGGTTCCATCACTGTAGTTTGAGAGAGAAGTGGGCTAGAGACCAATTTGGGACCTTTAACCTTTAAATGTAAAACCACAGTCTAGATAAGTCATTTAAGAGATTAAGAATGGGTAGGACTGAACACTGGAGCATTAAAAATGAAAAACCAAGAAAACATCAATAAAGGCAGTTGAAAGGGCCAGCCAATGAGGAGGAGAAGAACCTAAAGACGGTGGAAATTGAGCTGGAGAAATGGCTCAGCAGTTAAGGCGTTTGCCTGCAAAGCCTAATGACCTGGGTTCGATTTCCCAGTACCCAGATGCATAAAGTGGCTCATGTGTCTGGAGTTTGTTTGCAGTGGCTGGAGGCCCTGGTGCACCCACCCCTCTCTCTTTCTCTCTCCTTGCAAATAAATAAGAGTTTAAAAAAAAAAAGACAGTAGTTCAGGTCATTTCAAAAAGGGCTTGTTGGGCCATAAAACCAAGAACTCTTAGCACTGAGACCAAAGACTGAAGTTCTCCATGGGATGACAGTCACTCAGTAGTGCTGTGTTTTTCTGAGGAGATACATTTATTTCCCCAAATCACCCAAATCTGTTTCAGAGTTTGAATTGTGTCTGTTCTCCTTCAGGCCTAGTTTCAGATTTGGAAGAACTAAGATGACCTTGATAGGCAATGAAGGAATCACATAGGAAATAAAAATTTATTAGCTTTAAAAAAAAAAAAAAGACAGCAGATGCTGTCTTGAACCAAGTGAAGATGGGGTTCCCAGGAGAGAGTGAATGGGCTGCACCACATACTGCAGCAGGCAGGCCAATGGTAATCTAGACTTTAGCAATGGAGGCCCCTTGGAGGCTCTATCAGTTATTTAGGGAAAGAAGAATTTGTTTTCCTTACAGTTCATCTTGGGGGCGCTGGGAGGCACAGCTCGACTATAGTTCAAGGCTATGGTGGCAAAAGCACAAAGGCACATGCTCACATCTCAGCAAACAAAAGCAGAAAGAGAACAGGAAGCCAGGTAGGGCTGTAAACCTCAAGGCTTGACCCCTACTGACACACTTCCTCCAACTAGGCCCCACCTTCTAAAGGTTCTACAACTTTCTGAAACAGAGCCACTAGCTGAGGATCAAGTGTTCACAGTCCATGGGAGGCATTTTACATCCAAACAATTACAATGACCTCAATAAAAGTTCTTCTGAATAGATGGTGAGAGTGAAAGCCCAATGGAATGTGTTCTAGGGAGAAACAGGAAGACAAAGGTTAGAGAGAGTGTGTTTTACAACTTCTTCAATGAACTTTACTCTAAGGAGAGTCAGAGAAACAGACTGAAACATTTGAAAAGGAAGCAAGATCCTGTGGTTTCGTTTAAAAGAGAAAAAATTATTGCAGTTTGTATCATCGTAGAATGATTCCACTCAAGAGAGGTGAGAGCTGATAATGCAAAGGAGAATTGATAAGTGGCATTCTTGACAGGACAAGAAGGATCTGCAAAGCATCCATGCAGCTTCTGGTCAGAGCACAGAGAGCCCATGATCCGAGGACAAAGCACGTGGCTGCACGAAGTGGGTCAGGTGGTGGGTGAGGAGGTAGGAGCTGGTGGACATATTCTTGATGAATGCCTCATTGTTTCTCTTTTCTTGGTGAAAAAGAAAAAAGGCTACTGGTTGGTATGTCTTAGATGTGGTTTGTCTCCCAAGACTTCATGGCTACAAGTTTGGTTCCCAATGTATCAGTTTTAAGAAGTGGTAGGACTAATGGGCAGTTGGATCAGATTGAAAATTACTGGAGTTCAAAAACTAGAGGAAAAAAAACTAGAAAGTTGGGAAGTGGGTACACAGTGATCAGAAAGAGGTTAGGAACTGAGGATCAATGAAGGCTGAAATGATTTAAAAGATAAGTCAAGTTTGGCTGATCAGCATTCTGTCCACCACATAGGGACTGATTTTCATTCACAAAGTGATGAAATGACTATTCAGAAAAGAAGTTGAGGTTTCAATGGATTTTGCTGATAATAGAGAATTCCAGAAAGGATGTGGGAAGATTATGCATCCCAAACCATAATTTCTATATTGGACATCCTCTGGATTCCTCTTCTTAAGAGAAGGAGCTGTCTTCAGAACCTTCTCGTCTGAACCCATCATGCTGACTGTTGTCCTGCCCCAGGCTACTTTCCCTCAAACAATTGCAATGGAGTTGACCCCATCCCTACATCCCTCTTTCAGATGACCTTCCAGTCTCATTCCTCCTCCATCTAGCTCTTCAGATCCCACTGCCTGTAAGGCTCTCCTCAAATCCCACCCCTCCACAGGGAGCCTCCATGCCCTCTGATCAACATTAGTCTCTCACTCCTTGCTTTTTCATGATACATTATTACCCTTCTGTCCTAACACAGAAAACACACCTTTCTGTGTCTTGTATCACAGTAACATTTCTAAATTGAATTGCCTGTGGGGTTTTTTGTTTTGTTTTGTTTTCCGATCATTACTGTATTTTTTACACAGGTCCTTGAACTCAATGAGCTATTGCCTTGTAAGTGGTTGAAGGTTTACTTCAATACATAGTTCCAGGCGACAGAGGAAGATTTTAAATAATTCTGTATCACACCCACTTTGGGGCAATGGATCAGGTTGCTTGCTGAAAGCTGTTTTGTAATATTGCCTCTATATATATATAGAACCCTGAACTGTGTCCTCCTAGAGCTGGGAACAAGGTCAGAAAGGGAGAATCGTCTCCAAAATCAAGAATGGACATTTTATTCCTGCCTTTAAAAGTACAGATCCTCAGGATGGAGAAAGGGCTCAGTGGTTAAAGGTGCTTGCTTGCAAAGCCTTACAGCTCAGTTTCAATTCCCCAGTACCTGTAAAGCCAGATACACAAAGTGGTACATGCATCTGGAGTGTGTCTGCAGCAGCAAGGGGCCCTGTTGTGCCCATTCTCTCTCTCTCTCTCTCTCTCTCTCTCTCTCTCTCTCTCTCTCTCTCTCTCTCTCTCTCTCTCTCAAAATAAATTAAATTTAAAGTACAGATCATTTCCTGCTTTAACACAAAGCCTAAACCCAGCTGGTTGTGGTAGCTCACGCCTTTAATCCCAGCACTCGGGAGGCAGAGGTAAGAGGATCACCATGATCACCACTCAAGGCCACCCTGAGACTACATAGTGAATTCCAGGTCAGCTGAGCTAGAACGAGACCCTACCTTGAAAAAAAGAATATAAAGCCCATATTATATTCAAAGAATATTTACTGGTTCTGTTGATCAAATTTTGTTGCTAGTTTTGCTTATCTGGGTGATAAAGAAATTTGTTCAATTATATTTCAGTTAAAAGCAATCACAACCACAGCTGAGTTCAGAATTTTTCAAGTTTCTAAAGCTTGCCCAGAGTTCTGCTTATTTCATTTCTCAGCCTGGTTCATCTGTGTGATCTCAGCTCCTTGGATAGGAAGCACACTTAGAAGTAGTTGATGAAGGAAGGAAGGATAATGCCAGAGAGTGAGCCACTTATAGTGGTAAGGGTTCAGCTCTGCAGCCAGAGCGCCCACACAGGTGTCTCAGGGCTGAATCTCAAGTCCTGCTGAAGGCTGTTCCCCACACACATCTAAGGCCTTACAACATTCTCTAACCCACTAGTGTTTCTCCACTCATAGAGTCAAAAAGGGCAGAAGGCTATAGAAACAGAGGTACAGTGCAGCAATGTGACACAGTTGTGGCCACACAGCCATGCTGTGACAGGCAGCTTCAGGGGAGGCAGGCAGGAAAGGCCCCAGGGTCCATGCTCCTCCCAGCATTCCCTGATGCAGGAGCTGCCCACACTTACCCGGTACTTGCTGAGGTCGTGTCTCTCCACACAGGCCCCTTTGAAGCAGAACTTGCCCTCTCCACAGCTGGTGCCATCTGCCCAGGGGAAGTGTCGAGTCTGGCACACCATCTGCCCCTTGGCCTTGCCAGTGCACCAGAGCTTGGTGCAATACTGCATGTAGGGGCAGGGCTTAGAGCCCGCACCGAAGGCCAGCTCACACTGCTGGCTCAGAGTATAGCTGGTGCCTGGCAGATCCTCGGGCATGGAGATGGGCTTGCTAGGCTGGTCTAGGAGGCAGTCGCCTACAGAGATTCAAGAACATCCATCAGGACAAACTGGGAAGGTCTAGCCAGCCTAACATCTAAATGGTAGGGAGAAAATGAAGCAACTGAAATAGACCCACATCAGAGCCCATCTCTTTAACAAATCTCAGGCCTTGACCGCAAACCAGAGAGGAGGTGAGCACTGGTACCAGTGACCCCCATGAGCCCCTCCCGCTCAGCCCTGCTCCTCTCTGCCCTCTGGCTTACCATGCCCGCTGTCTAGGAAGTCTGTGATGATGGCTGCGCTGCAGGCTGACCAGGGGTTGGCACGGTCGATCTGAATGAGGGTCGGAGACATCATGTGATTGGCTCGGAACTTGCCAAACACCTCCTCGCAGACTTTCACATTGTCATGGGGCATATTGAACACATGGCCTGTGGAATGAAATGACAGGACTCAGAAGGTAGGTGCAAAAGACGATCCAGTTCAGGCATGTGGGCTGCAGTACGAAAGGAAGCAAGAAAGCCCTGTGATTGCTTTGGGGTTGGCTATTTGCATGAACCCATGAATTCCTTTGCCAATGTCCCCAATACCTTGTGCTTGAATCTCCCATCCCCTCCTTCAAGCTGTGAGCTCAGTGGGGACAGAAGCATTTCTCCTGGCCTTTAATATACTCTCCTCAAAGTACCCAAGTGACAGACACTCTGCAGAGGAAAACTGAACTACAGCAATGAGAAAAAATAAAAGTCAATGCCAAGGCAGAGTCTGGCCCTAAGAAAGTATCCCTAAGGCTTCAGAATATGAAAAATCAAAGACAAATATCTCCCTCCCACACACACAGCAAAGCAAGCACAGAAACCAGGATGGACCACTGGGCAACTCCCCTTCCCTTCAGTCTTACCCAGCTCATGGGCAGTGGTGAAGGCTGACGGAAGCCCGTCATCTTCAATGACAGAACAACTTCTCTTGGGATCACACATGGTGCCCACATCCGCCATTCCTAGGGTGTCGCAGGTGGTGGCCCCGCACAGGTCCTGCCAGGTGGGGAGAAGCAGAGCTAGAAGTTAGAAACAGTAACAGAAAGGACTAGAAGCAAAGAAAGCGCACTCTATGGGCATTTCAAGTCCTATGCCTATGGGTATATCTGGCCCCAGTGCCTTCCAGCCAGGGTTTCATTGCTAAGGAGTTGTAGGGCTATTTGTAGACTCAAGCTAGGCTGAGAGGGGTGGCCTCGGAAGGACACTCTGTGGCTCCCAAAAAAGACTGCACCCAATTCCACCTAGGGAGGTCCCGTAGAAGAAAATTAAGAGGTACAAAATTAAACTATAAGGGCCACAGCTTTATATAGACAATACATGTCTTCCAGGCCAGAAAAATAGTGACTCCCACAGTGAGATGAAGTTCTGGTCATGGCTCCCTGAGGCAGGTGGAAGTAGAAGGCAACCACATTTCCCACCCAGAGTCAGACTTGGGCAGCCACCGTCCTTGCTGAGTGACTGCCTTTTGGACAACCATGAATTAAGTTCAGATTCCCAGCCACAGAGTCACCGGCCAAGCATCTGCGCCTGCCAGAGACTTGGCCTCCTTGGGTTGACAGGAAGCAGGGAGAAGAGGATCCCAGCTACCATTTACACATAGCTTAATAAGCTACAGAAGCACAGGGGGACCACAGCTCTAGGGCTGCTAGAGAGGAAAGCTAGAGAAGCAGAAGGTCCTTCTTAGCTACAGCGACCAATAGCGTATCGCGATAGGAAGTCTAAAGAGCAAAAGAGAGCTCCTGGGGTGAAATCCTCAAGACTTATTGAGCACTATAGGTCAGGGATGCATCTAGACACCTTAAGAACCCAAGAAGCAGAAATAGGCTAAGACACATTCTTTCTGTCCCCCTTGAGATGTATGTTGAGTCAGTGACAAGCTACATTGTGTCATTGCCTCTGACTCATAGTGCATCATCCCTCACATGTTTTAGAAGGTGTGTATTATTTTTATGTATGTGTCAAAGGTAGAAACTGACATTTGTGACCATAACTAATTGTAGCCCTTAAACGGGCACGATGAATGCATGTCACGTGCATGACCCTATCTCATCCTCACAACAATCCACTGAAGTAATAACTAATTATCACCTTCATAGACAAAG
>PVHP010029370.1:0-22411 GCA_004024765.1 Zapus hudsonius
ATGGGTTCCAGAATATGGCTGGCATGTGCTTTGTGATTGATGGGCTGCAACCAGCCTTCTCAGTTCAGGGCTGCACACTAGCACCTATGGGTGTGGACAGGAACATCCTTTGAGATGAGCTATAGGTTTTTCTGGATGGGGTAGGAAATGTGAGGCTCCTACTAACCTAATGGCTTCTTCAAAGAAGACACTTGTAAGATTTTAAAAGAATGATTCTAGGGTTGGAGAGTTGGCTCAGTGGTTAAAGGTGCTTGCTTGCAAAGCCTGGGCTTAATTCTCCAGCACCCATGTAAAAGCAGATGCACAAAGTGGTACATGTGTCTCAAGTTTGTATGCAGATGCAGCAGGCCTTGGTGCACCTATTCTCTCTCTCAAGTAAATAAATATTTTTAAAAATGACTGTGGTTGCATGTTGAATTGGGAGACACTGACAAATTTCGTTTGTGTGAAAAGATTTATGGGGGTGGGGTTAGTACCCTGTGGAAGAGAATGGAGTGGTTCAAAGCCAAGGCTTCATTCTGAGGAACAAAGGGAATTCTTCGATGGATTTGGAGGAAGGGTAAAGTTCTACACCACATGACCCAGACTGTGAGCTAGCAGCCACAGCGGTGCTGGTTAGGGATGAGGGAAGTCGGGAAGGCACTAGAGAAAGGACCCAAGGGCATGACGAAGCAGCCTTGGGTGGGACGTTCCTGGCAATAAGGGGGTTGGTTTTGCAAGCAGAGAGGGAGAGAGAGAGAGAGAGAGAGAATGAGAATGGTTGTACAGGGCATCTTGCCTCTACAAATGAATCCTAGACACAAGCATCACTTTGTGCATCTGGCTTTATGTGGGTACTAAGGAATAGAACCTGGGCCATTAGGCTTTGCAAGCAAGCTTTAACCGATGAGTCATGTCCGCAGCAGCGACAGCAGAAGGGGAAGAGGGTTTTGAGAGGGAGAGAGCTACTGCAGGTGGGGACAGCTGCCTTTGGAGTAGACTGCAAGTGTGTTCTAACCACACTCACTACCACTCTCCCCTCCCCACAGTGTACCACGCCATCTTCCTGGAAGAGCTGACCACCTTGGAGCTGGTTGAGAAGATCGCCAGTCTATACAGCATCCCCCCCCAGCACATCCACCGTATCTACCGACAGGGCCCCACTGGCATCCATGTGGTGGTGAGTGACGAGGTGAGCAGCACTCCTGAGCTGGCCCCCAAGACTGGGTCATCCCGTGGGGTCTCCTTAGCCTATTGACTGCTTGAACAGTGTCTGCCCACGGTGCTGCAAGAAGGCGTTCTAGCCCCAGGTGGGCTTAAAAGACTGGGGGGTGGGTGGAGACAGGTGGATCCATGGTGCTTGTTGGCCAGCCAATCCAGCCTACTTGGTAAGCTTCAAGCCAATGAGAAACCTATTCTCAGAGGAAATAGATGGTGCCGTCTTGCCTTCCCATTCGAGGTGCACACACGTACAGCACAAGACAACAGTGACAAGCCCTTCCCTTCCCTACTCTCTTTTCTAGAGGGTGACATTAGGTTGCTGTGGTCTGTCAGATGGTGTTTGGGTGTGGGTGCACACATGCCATGGTGCGTGGTGTGGAGGTCAGAGGATGACTTCAGGGTTGGTCCTTGTTTTCCACCTTGTTTGAGGCAAGCATTCATTGTTGTTCACAGTAGCTTTAGGGGGCTTCCAGTAATTTCTTTCATCTCTGCCTCCCTTCTTCCTGTAGTAGGGACATTGTGGTTACAGATGCCCATTGTAACTTCCAGCTTTTTCATAGGGGGTCTGGGAATGTGAGCTCAGGAACTCAGCATCGCACTTCAAGCACTTTATCCACTGAGCCATCTCCCCAGCCACAGTTTGCTATTTTTGTCACAGTTCAGAATTCCTCCCATGTTATTGCATTCAGTTCTAATGCAGCTACTGTTTTTGTTTTGTTTTGCTTTGTTTTGTGTACATCAGATTAGCCTTAACCTTGTGGCAATCCCCCTGCCTCTGACTCCTAAGTGCTGAGATGACAGATGTGTGCCACCAGGCCTGTGTTATATTTCATTTTTAATTTTTTGCCCCATTTAAAAAATATTTTATTTATCTGCAAGCGGAGAGCGATAGAGAGAATGGGCATGCCAGGGCCTCCAGCCACTGCAAATGAACTCCAGGTGCAAGCTCCACTTTGTTCTGGGTTTATATGGTTACTAGGGAATTGAACCTGGGTTATTAGGCTTTGCAGGCAAGCGCTTTAACCACTGAGCAATCTCTCCATACCCCTTTGCCTCCATTTAATAGATAAAGTAGAGCCGGGAGTTCCTGCCCTGGAGCTGGCTGAATAGTCAGGAAGGTAGAAGGGCCCTGAGCAACTGATAGCCCAGGTGACATGGAAGGCTTGTCACTTTGTACCTCAGAGAGGATTGTTTTCTGTAAAGACCAAAGGCTCAAGTGTGCCTTGTAACTAAACAGATCCCCGAGGAAGTCCGCCCCCGCTTGCCCTGTGCCCTCAAGAGAAGTAGTTAAGCAAGTGAAGCAGAGAGGAGAACTCAAATGCCACCCTGGCTAAGTAGGCCATTCTCATTCCCCAAAGTTTCCTTGCTACTTAACCCCAAATCAGTTGGAAACCTTTGCTTCTGAATTTCCCAGAGTGCTGGAGGCAGCCTGGCCAGCTGAGGAGCCGGCTCCTGGGGTGCGAGGGCACTCAATTAAACAAGGGAGTTACTGATTAAGCCTTCATGGGCCCTGCTTAGGGCTTTGCATGCCCAAGTGGCTGGGTGGCCAAGAGTCCAAGGTGGAGCAGGTCGCAGTATAGAATAAATGTACTTCACGCATCATTAGGCCCTACTGGGAGGGTTGGGGTCGACAGTGGATGGGTTTGTAAGATTCGAGCTAGTAGTCCAGAGCAGGCAGTAAAAAGTGGGCTGCTTTTTTTTCTTCTTAATTTGGAAAAGGGCTATGCTACCCTATTGGGTGTTGAGTACTTGTGTGTATTTTAAATATTCCTGAAGTGTATAGTGAAGTATAAATATGCAAAGATCTATAGTTTAATAAGCACTAGCCCTTGCACTTGGGTTATTAGAATATGATTTTAGAAGCTGCTTTGTCAGCTTATTTCATCTTTTTTTAAAAAAATATATATATATTTGAGAAAGAGAGAGAGAAAGAGGTAGAGAAAGGGTGGGAGTAGGTACTTCAGGCCTCTAGCCACTGCATACTCCAGATACATGTGCCACCGAGTGCATCTGGTTTTTATGTGGGTACTGGGGAATTGAACCCAGGTCTTTAGGCTTTGCAGGCAAGCGCCTTAACCCCTGAGCCATCTCTCCAGCCTTCATGTCATCTTCTACCCTTACCTGCTTATGTGTATTTTGTGGTAATTGTTTTCTCTTTACATGTGCTTTTTATACAAGTATGTGTAGGTGGGTTCATGTGCATGTGTGTGGATGTTTAGAACAGAGACAATGTCATGGGTCCTCCTCAAGAAAACCACCCACCTCCTTTGAGTCCTTTGAATCTCCCATTGGACTCAAAATCACCAATTAGACCAAACTGGCTGGCCATTGTGCTCCAGAGAGCCTCCTATCTCTACTTCTTAGCCCCGGGATTATAGGCATGCACCACTATGCCTAGCCATTCTAAAAGATTTTTTTTTTATTTCTAAGGAGAGGGAAAAAATGGGCATGCCAGAGGCTCTTGCCACTGCAAATGAACTCCACATGTATACAACACTTTTAGCATATGGCTTTACATGAGTACTAGGGAGTCAAACTTGGGCTGTCAGGCTTCTAAGCAAATACCTTTAACCTCTGACCTCTCCCCAGGCCATCCATTTTGATGTGGGTTCTGAAAATAGAATTCAGGTCTTCATGCTTATAATACAAGCACTTTTATCAACTGAGCTATTTCCCCAATCCTTTATTACTGTTTTTACTTTTAAAATGTTTTTATAGTCACGCGCCCCTTAAGCAATAATAGACCTTCTGTGTTATGCTTCACTGGGTGAGTTTGTCACTGTGTGAGCATCCTGGCTTATCCTCACCTCAACTTGGTTGGTGCAGGCTGGGCATTGCTCATGGCTCCCATGCAGTCAAGAAGTGTGGTGCACAAGAGGAGAGTGAATGTGTAAACCAGTGACACCATGTAGTCACTTTGGGATCATTATCAAGCAGTACACACTGTAATTGCACCACAGTGGAGCAGGTTGGGTCATTTGCACCACCATTCACACACGTGGAAAATGGTTGTGTTGCCACATTACAAGATGACAGTGCAACTAGGTAATAAGAATTTTCCAGCTCTGCCAGACATGGTGACACATGCCTTTAGTCCCAGCACTTGGGAGGCAGATGTAGGAGGATTGCTGTGAGTTCAAAGCTTGCCTGGAACTACATAATGAGTTCCAGATCAGCCTGGGGGTACAGCAAGACCCTACTTTAGGGAAAAGAAAAGAAAAATAATTTCCCAGCTCTGTTATGACATGGTACCACCATTGTATATGTGGTGTGTGGTTTTGTGGTGCATGGCTGTGTTTAGTTATTTCTATTAGAACAAACACATTCCATTAATGAGTCCAGTTCCCAGACTGGATGATCCACCAACTCAGTAAAAGCAGTGTGGTGCAGACCCACAGCATCATAAGTGATGCTACTGGCTGGGTCTCCTCAGGCTGCTTCTCACCCTTTGTGTGTGTGTGAATGTGTGTGTAGGCCAGAGGACTCAGGTATCATTACTCAGGTGTTATCCACCTTTTTTGAGGCAGAGTCTTACTGGTTTGGAGCTTACTGGGGAGTCCCATTGTCTACCTCCCCAGTACTGGAATTATTAAAAGTGTGTGCCATCACGCCTAGGACTTTTACATGGGCTCTGAGAATCCAAGTCAGATCCTCATGCTTGCAAGGCAAGCACTTTAACTCACTGAACTTTCTCCCTAACCCCCACTTCCCTATGCTCTACAGTCAGGTTTCTGCTACTTAAAATTGCTATTGTTGGGCTAGAGAGATGGTTCAGCAGTTACAGGCATTTGCTTGCAAAGCCTGACAGCTTTGGTTTGATTCTCCAGTATCAACATAAAGCCAGATGCACAAAGTGGTGTGTATGTCTCAAGTTTGTTTGCAGTGGCAGAAGGCCTTGGCACATCCATACTCACTCTCTGACTCATTCTCTCTCAAATAAATAATAAATACATAAAATAAATTAAAAATGGCTGTTGTGTCACACACTGATTCTCTGTTGTTCTTGTAGAGTCACTATTTGTGTAGACATGGTGGCGGTATTGTTTCTGTGCTTGTAAGGGGCTCAGCTCAATGTCACCAAGCTTTTTTTATGCTACAAACACATCGTTGAGGGAGCATGTCTCTTTTGCCTTTCAGATGGTACAGAATTTCCAGGACGAGTCTTGTTTTATCCTTAGCACATTAAAAGGTAAAACCCCTCCCTGCCTCCCTGTTTAACCCATGCATTCCATCTACATCCCTTGGTTTCATGGAGTGAAAGGAGAGCTGCATGGAGTGGTGGGTGGGATCTGCCTCCATGGAATCCCTCCAGACATAGTTGGGAGCAGCCTTTGGGCACAAGAAGACACAGACTTCCTTTGAAAGCTAGTACTAGCAACGTAAAAACGAGTAGGCGACTTCTGCAGGGAAATCTTAGGCCAGCTAATTCAATAACCCCTATGAACTTGGTGTGTTTGAGTGTTCATGGAAGGCCTCCCAGAAGCCCGGCAAGGAATATAGTGGCAGGCAGAGTGGGTCAGGGACTTTGAGGATCTACCTGAGCCAGGTGGTGTCCTAAGAATACATTTGCAAGCCCACTCAGTGCTGAGAGAGTGCACTCGTGTGCCAGGAGCTGTGTGTATCCACAGAAGACTGAGAAAGACCCCTGGGACATTCCTTGGGGCCAGGAGGAGAAGTAGATGGTGTCTGTCAAACAGAAGACTGGGTCATGGGCCTGGAACTGTGGGGAGGCCACTTCTCCCCCCTTGTTCTGAGAATCTGGCCTGTTTTAGTCAACTTTCTATCACTGTAACAAAATACCTGCAACAGTCAACTGAAAATGAGGACAGGTATGTTTTGGCTCACAGTTTTGGAGGTTTCAGTCCATGAACTTTTTGGCCTGTTGTGAGGTTGCACAAGGTGATGGGAGTATATGGATGCAGGCAAGAGGATGAGCTAGGCCTCAATATCCCCTCATTGTCACTCCTCCTCTGACCTCTTTCCTCCCACTATGTCCCCCATTTCTTAAAGGTTCCATGACCTCCAGTAGTACCAAGGCCAGGGACCACACTTTTCAGACATGAGCCTGTGGGGGAGTTTTAAATAATGGATGTGTGTGCATGTACATATCTTACTGTGCATATATGTTCATGTGTGTGTGAGTGCATGTGTATGAGGGTTGGCACGTATATGTGCATGTGTATGTAGACTCTAGAAAATGGATGCCTTTTCTTAGGAATACTGTCCACTTCCTTTGAGACAGAGTCTCTCACTGGTCTGGAGTTCACTAATTAGAATTAGGCTAGACTTGCTGACCCACATGCCCCAGTAATCCTCCTGTCTCCACATCCCTGGCACCGAGATTATAGGCATGTGGCCAGCCACTATACCTGGCATTTTTAGGTAGGGAATGAATTCAGGTCCTCATGTTGTGAGGCAAACACTTTCCCCAGCCCCAGGGGACATTCAGGATCCAAAATATAGCTCAGCAATGAATGAGTGAGTGCCTTTATGAGCCTGGGAGTCATAACATCCCAAAGGCTCCTTGGACATAGGTACTTGGGTCTGGGGCTGTGATGGAAGACATATTATTGAAAAGGAACTCATGAAGGCAGATACCAAGGTATGCGTTGAAGTTCCTCCTCTGTGCACACTTTCCTTTTTTAGTCTGAGTGATATCTGCCAATGGTTTAACACATGCCTACTGTTTCTCTTGCAGCCGAGAGCAATGATGGCTACCACATCATCCTGAAGTGTGGACTCTGAGCAGCAGTGGCCTGCACCTGCTCCCAGTCCCATGGACCCCCTGGCTATAGAAATCACACCATTTCTCAGCTGCTGTCTCCCCTGATGAGCTGAGGCTGGGAGGGATCTTGTCCTGGCCAAGAAATCTATAGACCATCAAGTGGCCAAAATCCACAATCACAAAGTTTGGCATGCAAAAAGCTAGTGGGTCCCTTCTCCCTTCTTCGTGGCCTTCAGCTTTTGAACGGTTCCTTTCTTATTCTACTTCCTATCCCATCTTCTCAGAAACTCCCTGCCCCGTAGTTGGAGGCTCCTTGAGTGTATTGGTCCCTCCTGACCACTCTTCTGTTTTTATAGCAGCTGTGCTAATTTGATGGTGGGCAATTTCCCCTGCTCTCCTGGCCTAATGCTGGCTTCCCCTTCCCAGACACCATAGTGGGTGGGTGCCTATCTTTCCTGTTCTTAGATGAATCAGTGGGGCTGGGGCTATTCTGTGCCTTCCCCTATTTCTCTGTCACCTTGTTTCTAGGGATCTGTTACTATGAAGCCCAGAGAGGTGTGCACATCTCTGATGGTATACACTTCAGTATGCCTGCTCATAAATGCTAATTCTGAGGCCTGCTGCAGACTAGGAGGTGAGGTGGGGATAGAGCGGTTTTTTCTTAACTTCCTTATGAGCAACTTCCTCAAAATAATTTTATTTTGTGAGCAATGCTGAGTAAGGAGGACTCCAAGGTGACCATTTCATTGTATCCTCAGTTGATCTTGACCACCAAAATATGAGACTCTTGGGTGTGGCTCAGTAGTAGAACCCTTGCTTAGCTTGTGTGAGGCTGTGGGTTCCATCCCAGTACTGTAAAAAGCAAATAAATAGACAATAACAACAAAACAGTTACTTTAGGAGAGACTTACAAAATCCCATTTGAAGAAGACCCCAGTTAACTCCTATAATGATTTCCCATTTTTCCAAGGATGGTGTGTTTTTCTGTGAGTCCCCTCATTTACATTTCTAGATTTTCTTCCATTTATAGGGGACGTGTTTAGGGTACTTGGCTTCCATTGGGATAGTGGCATCATCTTTCTTAACTGGGGGGAAATCTGAGTATCAGTAACTGTGGTAGACTCAAGAATTCATCTTCTCTTGCCTCTGATTATGGATTCCAGGGTTCTGTATTGGTCTGGTGCCCCAACTCTTTGGAATTTAAGTTCTCCCAAGCCACAGTGAGGCAAACCCTCTGACCATCAGAGCTTTTGTAGACTATAATTTGAGGCTCAGAGATCATCTGATCTGGGTAAATCTTGTTTTATAGTTGGAGAAACTGAGGCCCAGTGTGGCAGAGCTACCTGTTTGATATCACACAGTGATAGAGTAATGAAATAAGGGGCTCTGTTAATGGTTTTTCATGAAGACAGTCTTCTTGTCTTTTTTAAGGGCGGAGTGGCTTTTAACAGTTTTATTTAGATAACATTCATATACCTTAATGGATCCCTATTTAGATTGTACAATTCTGTGGTTTTTAGAAAATTCACAAAATCAGTCATTTTTAGAACATTTTCATCACCTCCAAAGGAAATCCTATGCCTATCACTGCCCCATTTCCCCAGGCCTGGGAAACATTGACTATCATCTATATAGTCTTAACATCATGCTGTGCTATTCAAGTATGGCATCTCTCCATACAGCCTTGTGCGGCCAGCTTCTCTCGCCTAGGGGGATGTTTTCCAGGCTCATCCATGATGAGTATATTTCATTTTTTCTATTGCTACATATTGTCATGTAGGGAGGAGGTATTGCATCCATTTGTTGATGGAAATTTGAACTGTCTCAGCTTTTGGGATGTTATGAATAATGCGTTTTGGGGGGGGCAGACATGGTTTCATCTCTTTTCAGAATGGGAATAGAATTGCTGGCTCATATTGGTGATGTTGTTAAGCTCTGAGGGTCAGCCAGGCTGTTTCCCAGAGCTGCTGTACCATTTTGCATCCCCGTCAGTAGTAGAAGAAAGGTCTAGTTATCTCCATCTCCTCACCAACACTTTCTATGATAGGTTGTTTTTTTTTTTTTTTTTGAGTCAGGATCTCATAGAGCCCAGATGGTCCTGTTTCAACATCTCTTTACGTGTTTGCTGGCCATCTGCATATCATCTTTGGAAAATGTCTGTTTAGGTCCTTTGCCCATTTTGAATTGAGTTGCCTCTTTATTATTGAATTCTTCTAAATGCAGTCATTATCAGATGCAGGAATTGTAGAAATTGTCTCTGTCCCTGTGGGCTGTGTTCACTTTCTTAGTGGTGCCCTTTAAAGTCTCAGTGTTTAATTTGACAAAGTTTAGTTGCATACATTGGCATTCCTAGTATAGGATCCCAAGTTCAAGGCCAGCCTGGTCTACATAAAGAGATATTGTTTCAAAAAATTATTTTAAATTTGGATGATGTCAAGTTACCTGTTATTTTTGTTGTTGGTTGTGTTTTTGATGCCTAGCTATACCTATCTTTGTCCAAGAGTTTTTTAAAGTTTGATTTCTCACAGTGATCTTTGATCCGTGTTGAGTTTGTTACTGTATTTTGGTATGTAGCAAGGGTCCATCTTCATTCTCTTGTATGTAGTTGTGTCACTACTAAAAGGACCATTTCCTGTGGCCTTGCCTGGTACCTGGCTAATGGCCCCCGATTCTTGGCTCAGCTGCTCAATCCACATGTCTCCACAGGCCCACTCCAGCACTGAAGGCCTGAAGGCTTTCTGGAGAGCTGCTGGTCTTCAGTCCATGCTGGAAGGCTGAGGAAACTTGGTTCCAATGCTGAGGAAAGACAGTAGAGTAGGGTAGATGTGTGTACACATGAAGGTACTCACCAGCAAGCAGCACAGGCAGTCAGGTGGGAGGAAGGGGCTCTTTCTCCTCTCAGAGCTTCTTTACATAAAGCCCTCCCCCCTCCAGGAGGGTTCCCAGTCTGCGGGAAGAGCTCACTCTGGGGAAAGTCAATTCTTTCTGGAAGCAACTTCAGAGACCCAACAGAGAGGAATGTCTGTGGGTTCCTAAACAGATCAAGTTGACAACCGAACTTAACCATCACAAATCCGCCTTCCAGTAGTTAACTCTTACAGCTTAGAGAGGAAGTGACAATAATAAGAACTACCAAGTGTGTACAAGGAGTGATTTGGTACCAAAATGTTTCAGCTGCCAATCACTCATCATTTTGTCTCTTCTATGGGGGTTAGATGAGCTAAAGCTGTAGGTTTCGTTTTCCATTTATTACAGTACAGAAAAGCTATATTGCTTCCTATTCTTGTCCGGTGTTTCCAGTGAACTTGGTGTCCAGAGGCCTGGACCTGCTGAGCAGAGCTGCTTCTCTCAGGGCCCTGCCCACAACTCCTGCCACGTATGCCAACCTGTAGTTTCTAGGAAAAAACAGATGCATTCATGTGCTCATCTCGCAGCCTCAACCACCATGTGGAACCTGAACCCCAAGCTGAGTTCCTCACGAATGTCCTGTCTTCTCTCATTCCTAAAATCTTGTAGCATTCACCACGAAGCCATGATGCCTCATTCCATCTGCAAGGTTTCCATCACCCGCCCTTGTTTACCACATCACAGAAGCTGTGATACAATGGGGGATGGACAATAGGACCCCTAGGGGAGGGGTGGTGTAGCTTTGAAAAGAGCAAGATAGGGTGGGAATTCCAAGTCCTGGCTTGGGGTCCTAGATAAAGGTCAGGCATTGCCCTAATGACCTCTTGCCCAGGCTGCCTGGAGCCCCTTGAGCAGAGCTATTCACCTAGGTCGGCTTCCTCAGGGAAAGGCTGCAACCCACAACCTTGTCGCAAGTCCCAAGTCCAGTGTTGCCTCGGGGGTTGGCCCAAATGACTGAAGGTCTGAAAATGATTAACAAGTTGATGAAATAAATGGAAAAAGACTCTTTAGCTGTTGTCAGTGGAAAAAGAGGGAGAAAGTCCCCAGTCTCTCTGGGACAGAAGAAGAGCTGAAGTTGGAGGGCAGGGCACAGGGAATTTAATGCTCCATGTTACCCCAGATGGAGGAGGGACAGAGGATGAAGAGTTAGGGCTCTCAGGTCTGTGCCCAGCATGAGTGTCTTTGTCTCTCAAGGTGTTTGTCTCCTCTTGAGAGGATGGGTTGAGTCCCAACCCTGCCACCAAAACAACAAGTAGACGAGACAGACAGTCCTAAGGTTGGTCCAAGGGGTGGCTGAGGCTTCCCATCATTTCCACATCATCAAAGTCATCCAGGGAACAAGCGATCTCTGGGAGTGCTCCTGCTTGGGGTGACACAGTGTCACCAGTGCTGTTGCATTGTGGGATTATATGTGCTTCTCCACCTGAGTGGCATCATCTTGGCTTGTCTCTAGGTGCGGACTCTCCTTGCTGAGCACTGGGGGCTGTAGCTTAGATGGTGCCATTTCATATGAACATGGACCCTGGGCAGTTTTGCATTTGGGGAGCAGCTGGCACCTCCCAGCCACCCCACATGCAAGGCCCCTAATGTCAGTCCCTATGCACCTGCCTGTGACCAGATACTTCTTCCCCTTGGTTTGCATACTTGATAATCTTGCCGGTGCAGTTGGCCAGTATGAAACGCCCATACCTTCTGTCATTTCTTTCTTATTGCCCCTTAGAGATAGGACGGTAGGGGACTATTGTAGCCCAGCTTCTAAGTTGCTGGCACAAAGAACCCAATCAAAAGCAGCTTGTGGAAAGAAAGGGTTTATTTTGGCTTACAGACTAGAGGGGAAACTCTACAATGGCAGGAAAAACATGGCACGAGCAGATGCTGGCCATCAACTCCTGGCCAACATCAGATGGGTAACAGCAACAGGGGAGTGTGCCGAACACTGGCACGGGGAAGCTGGCTATAACACCCGCCCAACAAGGTTCCAATTCCAAAATTGCCATTAGCTGGGGATCAAGCATTCAGGACACAAGTTTATGGGGGACACTTGGATCAAATCACTGCAGGAACTGAGAGCCAGCGAGATCCTGATAAAACACCCAGGTATCCTTTATAGGGCCAGCTCAGGCTATAAGCTCCTGAAACCCTGATAAGCTTCCAGAAGGCTCTGCCTTGTGGATAACCTCTAATGGACCATGGCTCGGGTAGCACATTACTCCTAAGGGATAGTGAACAGATCCCCACATCCCAGAGAGCCCCCAGATGGGCTGCAGGGCACAGAGAATCCCTATGTCAGGGACCATTTTTGGTCTCCTTGTTCATCAGGTTGGCAAATAGACACAATCCAACCCTGTCTGATTTTGCCATTGATTAGATGATAGGAATCGTTGCCTTCAAACCCAGGTAAGGGAAATGACAGCCAACCCCCCAGCCTCCATCAAAGATACACAATAGTAGAAGTTAAATGACTCTGGGCTAGGGGTGTGGTGGTCCAGTGACATAGCACTTCTCTATATGAGAAAGGCTCTGGGTTCTGTCCCGAGCACTTCTGAGCCAACAAGAAATTAGGGTGAGCTGGGTGTAGTGTTACCAGCCCTTGAGAGGTCAGGACAGGAGGATTGTGAGTTCTAGGCCATTATGAGCTATATTCCTTGTCACATACACACACATAAAAACCTTGGAAATTTTTCTATTATGCCATGCTAGTGACAATATTGTCTCCACTCTTAAAGACTAAAATATTTACTCTCTTTTTTTTCTACTTTTATTTGCTTTTTGTTTGATTGTATTTTGAAGGTCTGGGGATTGAACCCAGAACTTAGGACCTCACACACGTGTGTCAAGTGCTTTACCACTGAGCTGTAAGCTTCTCATTATCCTCTTATTTCTGTTACATTAGTTAAAGGAAATCTCAGGTGTTAAGGATTATTTTAAATAACAAAAGCATATTGCATGCATTTAGAAGTAGGAGATGCATTCAGGTGAAGTCTCTGTGAACCTTCCTTCTGGCAACAAGTTCTGGTCCTTTGCTGGCTTGGAGGAAACTTGCCCAGCCTACCTGCGGAAACACAAAGGCCTCTGCTTCCCTCAATGCTCCCTCCTTCCCAGATCCTTACTTGGCCTTGATCAAGAGTCCCCTGGCCAGGATCGTAGGGTTTGATTAAAGAAGGGATTGTTGTGCTAAAATTCATGGGCTTCTGACCTGGTCCCTGGAGCAGGTCTATTCTGGGAGGGAACAACCTGATGGCGCCTCTAGCTGGTGTCTTGAGGACCAAGGTCTTCTAGCTTAACATCTCCAGGGCTGCAGAATCCTCCCTGCTCATCCTGTGGTGACTTCTCAGCCTCTCACGATGGCTGGCTCTAGGTTTCTGGGTCAGCCCTTGCAGGTGAGGGTTCGTGGCAGTGCCCGCCTGGAGCATTGCTGCCCTCTGTGGCTTTTCCATCTTCTATGCATCCCTTAGGTCTCCTGCCTTGCCTTACCTCAAAAAACAAAACAAACAAGAAAAATCTATGCCTGGCCTCATGAGACAGATCACAGTCAAAACACAGATGCACTGAAAATGCACATAATCACTCTCGGGCCATGTGTATAACATACATGAAAATGTACATGAATTTTGTGTTTAGACTTCAGTCCCATCCCCAAGATACCTCATGTTTGTGTAGATAACTATAGTCAGCTGCTCTGCCACTGAGCTATACCCACCCCTTCGTATAGATTCTGAAAAATCTAAAGCACCCCTGGGCCCAGATAAGAGACACACATGGCTGTAATGAATTGAGCTGTAAGTCCAGTTTGGGTCCGGTTCACATTCAGCCCTGGCTTCTGTCCTGAAGTTTCATCCTGGGTTAGTGTGTTGCTGGGGCTTCAGCATTCAATACAGAAGTGCAGGGGACTATGCCATGTGCCACCCTGTCTTCTCCTGCTGGGTAAAAGTCCGATTACTTACATGTTCCCTAATGTATGTACCATTAAAACAATTTCCTACTGTGTATCCTACCTGCCTTCCTCCAGATGGGGTATTCTTTTTCTAATAGTGGTGGTGGGGTAACTATTGTAGTGGCCCAGATGGGTGGGACATGTGTGACAGGTCATGGAGAGGTGGCCATGGAGATTTAAGTTGTCATACTACTGTGTTGTTTTTGTACCTGAAATAAAGCATATTTTGCACTTGTAGATGAGAAATCTGTATGTGAGGTCTGTGCTGGGTCAGAATGCAAATAAAACTCATTTGTACGGAACCCTAGTGGCTTATGCCTCAAGTCGCTTTATTGGATTATGGTGACATTGTCTCCTCCCTAGTCACTGGCAGCCACCATCTGCTTTTGGAAAACTGAGTGACACTCCATTGAGTGACTCTGTCACCTGTTCCTGTGGTCGTGGGACATGGATACCTTGCACCTTTTGGCTATTGTGAATATCATTTCTTCTGTGTGCACTGGTGTGTAGAGACCTCTTCAGGACCCTGCTTGTAATTCCATTGGTATAAACCCAGAGATAGGATTGCTGGCTTGTGTGCTGGTCTATTTAATTTTATACACGCACTGCTCGAGGGTCCTGACCTCCCATCTTCACCAGCACTGGTTACTCTTATTACCCACCCAACCCCTCTTTTTTTTGCCAGGGTCTCAAGAGCCCAGGCTAGCCAAAAGTTATGTAGCCAAGGATGGCTTTTAGCTTCTGATCCCTGTGCTGGGATTAGAGGCATGTCTATCTCTGCAGTGTTGAGGATGGGGCCCAGGGCTTCAGGAAGCATACTAGGCAAGCCCTAACAAATGAGCTACATCCCCAGCCCTTTTTTTGGAATTTTTAATAGTAGTCAGCCTTACTAGAGACTGGGCTCTGGAGCATAACAAGCATGTGGCTAGACCCTCACTACCTCTTGACCTTTCCACAGGACTTCGTAGTCTAGCCTCTACCCTGCAGGAAAACCTGCACCTGAGGCCACACTTCTCTCAAGTTCTTCTGAGCCCCCAGACCAGTGTCATCCCCTGCACAGCCCCACAGAGGAGAGGGGGAGTGGGTGCCTGGGGTGAAGGGCCTGTGGCCTTGGGGTAGGGTCCTGAACCCATGACTCAAACTCCCTAGGCTACCCTCAGCCTTGTCATCTGTGAGGCAGAAGTTACCCACCTGTGCATATTGGGGGCACATGGTTAGTCTTGATGGTCAATCCCAGTACAGTCCAGTTGGGGCTCTGAGGTGGGAGGCAGGGCTCCCAAGAAGACCATTGGAGCTCACAGAGTAACGCCATAGGGGGAGGGCTGGGAATCGGAACTGACACCTTCCAGAGCTACCAGAGAGTCAGTTTGGGGTGCTGCAGTTCACACCCCGTGCTAGGAGTTGCACAAAGCTACACTTGAACTCTCCATGTTTCCTGTAGAAACACTGATCCCCAAGTCCCAACATGCCCAGTGACTTCCTGGCTCACTGGTCGACCCTGTGACCACACTGATATGGGACTTTGTAGACCGTGTGGTTGTGTACGTGTGTGTCTGCACATAGGAGAGTTGTGACTTGTGTTCTGAGTGTCCTGAAGCTGAGGGAACACCGTGATGTCCCTTCAGTTGCTATAACTACCACAACTGGATGACTAAGGAGCAACAGTAACTGGGCAGGGGTGTAGTCGTGGGTAGAGTGCTTGCCTCGCAGGCCCAGAGCCCTGGGTTTGAGCCTCAGCTCTGCATATACTGTGTGTGATGGTGCACACTACAATCCCAGCACCCAGGAAGTGAAAGCAGGAGGACTAGAAGTTTAAGGTCCTTCTTGGCTATATAGAGTTTGAAGCTGAGTCTCATGAACTAATGAACAATTTACAGCATATTTTATCAATTTATTTACTTTTGGCAGTACCAAAAATTGGTTTGGGATAGAACCTAGGGTCTCACATATGCTAGACCAGCATGGTATCCCTGAGCCAGATCCCCAGCCTCAAGGAGGTTTTTTAATTCATGGTTTATAGCCCCAGATGAGAACCAATGTCTTCGGTCCCAGCACCTCCAGGAGAGCTAGAAGGATGGAGAGAGCTGGGGGTGGAGCTCAGAGGCAGAGGTATGATCAGCACCATCAGCAAGCGTTAGGAAGCAGGCAAGCACCTGCAGTGTGGAGGCTGGGAATTTACACTTCTAAGAAGTCGAGGGGACTGGCAGGGATCACACTCTGCCAAACATTGGCCTGCCTCTTTCTGGAAATCTCCAAGAAGAGAAACGAGTCCCTGGCCGTTCAGACCCAGAGAGAGAGCTAAGGTAGGATAGGACCAGAGAAAGTTAGGGCCAACTGATAACCCAAGCCTGAGGGCCTGACACACAGCTGGGGGCTCCTGCCACCCTCTCTTCAGGGACAGCTGATAGCAGTCACGTTCCCTGGGAGGAGGAGAAGCCTCCTGGGTTACAGGGTATGGCTGCCAGTGCTGGTATGTAGGGACAGTGGCCATACTTCTGAGTCCTGGGAGGTCCTGGGATATAGCATCCCCCCACCCCCTGACTGAGGTGGTCCACATGTAAGCAGCCGGTGGGGGAGGGCGCTAGAACACCCATTTGTCTGGACCTTTGCTAGGAAAGGATTCCATTAGGAATATGACAGACAAGATAGGTCCTGGGAGCAGACTCACCAAGAGCAAACCCTCCAGAGCTTAAGGGAGTCTGGTGAGGGCCAGTTTGCAGGAGGGAAGAAATCACCCAATATGGCTCTGGGGACTCTAGAAGATGCCAAGGAAGGAGAAGAGTGGGAGGAAGTTCTCCCAGCTGAGCTGTGGCTGGAACAGAACTGAATTCCCCGTCCCTGGGTTGAGGGCAGGTGCAGGTGGTCCAGGCTGTGGACATGGGCTTGAGGCTTAGAGCCACAGGTTCCCTCTGGCCACCAGGTGATACCAGCGACACAGCCCAACACAGGCAAAGCAGGAACCAGATGCCAAGCCCAAGGCTGAACCCCTGGCCATTCCAGCTGACACTCAGCCTCCTGAGACCTCATCCTCCAGGGAGGAGGTCCTGGCTGGAAGCCTCCCAGAACTAAGCAAGGTTGAATTTTAACTTGCCTGGATTGGACAGGATCAATATTCAAACCCAGTTAGCAGGTAGGTAAGGTATCTACACAAGGCCGGAGCAGATATTGGGATATCTGATAACTCTGTAGGGTGACACGGGCCCTAGCAGAGCAGGGAGTCATAGAGATTAGGAGCAAGGCAGTGTCTTTTACAGGTAGCCAGTTAGGGACACAGGTCCAAGAGAACATAGGTACTGACCTGCCATGCCAGAATAAAGTGGGGATTACAGAAGATGCAGTCCTAGAACCCCACTGTGCTCCACTTCAGCCTGGAGAAGATCTATCGAATCACTGCCCATCTCCTAAATGATTTTAGAGCCTTAACTCTTTTTTAAATATATTTATTTATAAGCAGAGAGAGGGGATGGAGGGAGAAAGAGAGAGTGAGAAAGCATGGGTGTGCCAGGGCTTCCTGCCACTGCAAATGAACTCCAGATGCACTACTTTGTACATCTGGCTTTACTTGGGTGCTGGGGAATCAAACCCAGACCATAAGGCTTTGCAAGCAAGTGCCTTTAACTTCTGAGCCATCTCTCCAGCCCCTAGAGTCTTAACTCTTAGGGAGAATGCTGTAGGTAGGCAGACATGAGTCTTAGAGGTCATTAAAGATAATATCCCTTCCTCCTGCTTCCCTGGTAATATTAGAGAGGGTCTCCTCCTCCTGGCCTCTAGCTTCCCTGGCTCCTGAGCTGAGGCAAGGATGTCAGTTTGTCTATCACTCACTGGTATACCTCCTGGAGGACAGACATGGGTCATTGTAAGGAAGTAACAGAAGAATGGTGGCTGTCAGGGGAGGGATGGGACCCTAGGGAAGGAGTGTGTGGTACCACAGAACAAGCAAGCTTGTCAGGGATGAAGGAAGTTTGGGCTGAGGGGAGTGATTGGGAAGGGGCCCAATGATATGGACTCAGAGCAAGGTATATTTTCCTTTTGTAGGTAGTAAGCTAGGGACTAGTCCAAAGAAGCATGGCTACCACCCTGCCCTAGCAGGACTAGAGCTCTAGTCTGATTCAGTCTCATACAAGATGGTGAAGCAACAGTAGCTTCCTGGTTCTTGTTGAGTCTTCTCGAACTTTTCCTCGGGCTGAGCACCTGTGGGTGAGCTCTCCCCTGAGTCAGCACTCCTCCTGGGCCCAACAACCAATCAAGGTCCTTGATATACATCAGGACTTGTCAATGAGGCCTATTTGAGCCAGATGCTTAATTCGTATAAATTGATCTGAGCCAAGCCTCTGCATGTGAGATTTCTCCCAGTTTATGCTCCCCTCCCAGAAATTCTTCCTGGCTTGGGAGCTTTCCTGATTTTGTTTCTTCCTACTTTAACGCTTTAATGAATCCTCCACAACTTACTCTTTTCTGTGTCCATGTTTTTCAATTCTTTGCTAAAAATGGACAAGAACACGAGGCTTGAACGTAAGCCAGAGGAGTTCTAAGCGCAGAGCATGGTCTCTCACCTGCATCCTTACGGAGATCCAACCCCCTAAGACCAAGTGAGGGGCAGGATCCCAAAGAGGGAAGAAAGGGTCAGCAGGAGGAAGGCTGGGGAAGACGTCCCCATCCCAGCCAGAAACCTGTGTATGCGCTTTGTAGACTTGTCCCTAGTGCTGGGGACAGCCTAGGGCCTCACGCCTGCAAGGGGGGCTAGGTGTCCTGTAGAGTCCAGAGGATGCAGACTAGACCACCGTAGCAGGAAGAGGACTCTGGACTCTCGGTTTTTCTAAGGCTTCTTCAGAAGTTCCATTATCTTTTTTTTTTGACTGGGGAGATTGGCTTCTACCACTAGAAGAGCCAGGAAGTGAACATGGGGTGAGAAGTCACAAAGCAGACGGTGTCACCAGACTGCCATATCTGCCTACCAGTCTCCCAAGGTCCCATTTACCTTTCCTAAAGGTAATTTGTTTTCCCACAGGTGCCTTCTCCTCCACTTCCCTTAGTAAGACGATAGTTATCTGCACCAGATTCTAACTACCTCCACAATTTTTTTTTGCATGTGCTCATGTGTGTTGTGGGCATGTGCGCATGAATGTGTGGAGGCCAGAATTCAGTGTTGAGTGTCTTACTCAATCACTTGTTATCTTATTCCCTTGAGAAAGGGTCTCTCACTGACCTAGAACTCACCGATTTAGCTAGACAAGCTAGCCACCAAACCCCATGGATCCTCCTGTCTCCACCTCCCCAGTCCTTGGATTACAGGTGAGCACTATTATGCCTGCTATGTGGGTTTAGGGGATTCGAACTCAGGTCCTCATGCTTATGCAGTAAGTGCTTTAGTCACTGAGTCCATCTACACACATGTACCCCACACATGTGGACCCACACATACATACAAAAAAATAACTCCTGAGGCTGGGAAGGCCACAGGCTCTAGGAAGGAAAAGAGGCATCAAAGCAGAGGAAAGACTGTTGGAAAAAAGCTGCTCAGTGGACGGGGACAAAAAGGGGGGATAAGAGAAGGCAATGGGAGGGAATTATGATCAAAATACATTATATACATGCTTAAAAATTGTCCATAAAATTGTCTGATGATAAATATATAACACTTAGAACCAGGTGGAGAGCAGCTGAGGAGGGTGCCTGATGTCAGCCAATGGCCTCCACGCATACACACAGCCATATACATACCAACAAAAGGTGGACAGGGGCTGGAGAGATGGCTCAGCGGTTAAGGCACTTGCCTAAGGCCCTGGGTTCAATTCTCCAGGACCCACATAAGCCAGACCCACAAGGTGGTGGCCCTGGTGCTATCTCTCTCTCTCTCTCTCTCTCTCTCTCTCTCTCTCTCTCTCTCTCTCTCTCTCTCTGTCTATCTATCTATCTCTCTGTATCTCTCTGCTTGAAAATGAATAAATAAAATATTTTTAAAAATTAAAAAGGTGGACAGTGCCTGAGGAGCAACTCTCTAGGTTGTCCTCTGTCCTTCACATGCGTGCACACATGGGAACCAAAAATGCTCCCCCTACCAAACACAAAAACTCCCTGAGAATATAAAACCACCCCACTATGGTAATCTTTATTTCAAAAGGATAGTAAGTTGGACATGTTCTGAAAATACTGAAGTCAAAATTTTGATTATGGCACTATGAAGTTCCATATATCCATATGGCAATTTCCATCTACACACATTAGCCTTAGAACTCAAATCTGAAAATGTTCCCATCCTTTAGAGAAACCAGCATAGTTTTTGCAAGAACCTGTGCTCACCCTCCCATGGATTTCAGATCACCTGGAGAGAGTTGAGTTACAATGCCTGATACAATGTCAATGCTAGGCAGTTCTGCTGTGTTTCGTGCATGGTGGAAAGAAACAAGTGTGTAACCATTTGGCAAAGACACCATGGTTTATAAATATACAAATGGTTTTGGATATTGTTTCATGTAGCTTCAGTGGCCTTGAACACCTTGTATAGCTGAGGATGGACTTGAATTCCTAATTCTCCTGCATCTCCCTCCTCAGTGCTGGGACTACAGACATGCAACACCATGTCCAGTTTATTCAGTGCTGAGGATCAAACACGCTCGGCCAGCACTCTACCAACGAAGCTATATCCCTAGCCCTCTAAATGTTTTCTTTTATTGACAATCTCCATACAGATAGATAATAGACTATTATCACAACCCCCTCCCTCCACCCTCTTTTCCTCTTCCTTTATCCCCCCTCCACCGAATCCCAACTTCTTTCCAACTAGTCTCTCTTCTATTTTGATGTCATCATTTTCCCCTCCTATTACACAGATCTTACCAATGTGAGGTCATGCATGCCATGGCCAATTTGTGTCTGACAGTATTGCAAAGAACTTCTCCTCTTCCCTTGGCTCTTACATTCTTCCCACCACCTCTTCCCCAGTGGTCCCTGAGCCTTGGAAGGTGCAATGGAGAAATCTCACAGTGCTGAAGACTCCACATCACTTCTCAGTACTTTGGTGAGTTTTGAGTCTCTGCGGTGGTTGCCGCTATCTGAAAAGAGAAGCTTCTCTAACCAAAAGTGAGAGTAGCATTAATATATGGGCATATACATAAGTAAAGGGCAGTTTGGAAAGCTCAGTGTATCTATTTGCCAAGCAACAGTAGTAGTTCCCCCCCTCATCCCAGGGCTTAGGACCTCCCAGCCAGAGGCTTTTGATTTGATTTTCAGTGCCAGGCATGAATTCTGTCCTGTGGAGCAGGCCTCAAATCCAACCACAGAGTAGTTTATTTTTCTCATAACAGACATGCCACCATTGCACCAGTTGGCACATTTTGCCTGGTCTGCTAGCCATAAAGCTTTCGGGGCCCACTGCTTGTTAACACCATTGATGACTTTTCTCCCCCACAGGCTGCACTATGACAACTAGTCAATGGGAAGAAGGCTTCCAGCTCAGCTCCAGCTTGATTTCTCGGTGTCATGCAGACCAAGCATGTCATGTCTCAATGATAGGGTCTAACTGTCTAGTTCTGGTGGTTAACCAAGAGCCTTGTTAATAGCCTATAATGGCTTTTTTTGGTGAGGGGGCATCAGGGACCCCCTTGACCAATAACTCAGTGGAAAGTATCCCACCTCTGGCATTGAGATTTTTCTTGCAACAATCTATGGCTTCTGGGTCCAGTATTGTGCGTTCCCATAGGATACCTCAGCCTGTGCCCCCCCCTCTGTTCTTTTGTTTTTCGAGGTATAGTCTTGCTTTAGCCCAGGCTGACCTGGAGCTCACTATGTAGTAGTCTTAAGAGTGTCCTCAAACTCATGACAGTCCTACCTCTACCTCTGTATCCCAAGTGCTGGGATTAAAGGCAGGTGCTACCACATCTGGCTGTTTTTCTTTAAAGTCATATATATATATATATATATATATATATATATATATATATATATATATATATATATATATATATATATATATAAATTTATTTCTAAGGAGAGAGAAAGAGAATGAATATGGGCAAGCCAGAACTTCTAGCTGCAAATGAACTCCAGGTGCGCTTTGTGCATTTGACTTAATGTGGGCACTGGGGAATCAAACTCAGGATGTTAGGTTTTGCAGGCAAGTGCCTTAACTGCTGAGCCATCTCTCCAGCCCTAAAATTATATATATATATATATATATATATATATATATATATATATATATATGTGTGTGTGTGTGTGTGTGTGTGTGTGTGTAATTTTATTTATTTGCAAGGAGAGAGGGAGAGAAAAAGAGTATGAGAGAGAGAGAGAGAAAGAGAGAGAGGAGAAAGAGTGCACCAGGACCTCCTGCCACTGCAGACTCCAGATGCATTTGCCGCTTTGTGCATCTGGCTTTACATGGGTACTGGGGATTCAAGTCTACTGCTGTAGTTAGCTTTCTCATTGCTGCACAGAAAGAACCCAACCAAAAGCAGCTTGTGGAGGAATGGGTTTATTTTGGCTTATGGATTCAGGAAGCTCCATGAAGGCGGGGAAAATGATGGCATGAACAGAGAGGTGGACATCACCTCCTGGCCAACATCAGGTGGACATCAGCAATAGGAGAGTGTGCCAAACACTGTCAAGGGAAAGCTGGCTATAACCCCTATAAGCCCACCCCCAACAAC
>PVHP010029371.1:0-22313 GCA_004024765.1 Zapus hudsonius
AACCGCTGAGCCATCTCTCCAGCCCTGTTTTGTGTTTTTTAAACTAAAGTAGAAACACCAAGATTTGACACACTAACCCTGTCATACTGAGCATGAGGCCATGTTTAAGCCCTATGCATCCATAATCTATTTCCCGTCCGGTGGTGTCTTCCTCTGTGCCTTCAAGCTGAAGACCTGGGGCCCCATGTCCCCGAGCTTCTCGTCACTATGACTATCCCTCTAGCAGAGATGGACAGACACAGGGCCCTGATGCACCGTAGTGTCTGCCGTGGCCTCTGATCATTCTATTCTCCCATTTGCCACCTGTGCTGCAGCTAGGCCTGGAGTCTCCCTGGCGCTGGGTTTTACTGGGGTGGGCCTGGAGTCTGAGGCAATGTCTGCTGCTCTATTTTCCTTTTTTTGGCATCTGTTCATGTGAGTGTGGCCTCCCGCATGCACAGCACAGGGTGGAGGTCAGAAGACAACTTTCAGGTTTGACCTCACCTTCCACCTCCCTTGAGGCTGGGCCTCTCAGTGTTCCTTGCACCTTTCTCCAGGTGAGTCTGCCAACTTCTGGGAAACCTTCCTGTCTCTGCCTCTCATCTCCCTGTTGGTGTGCTGAGATCATGGAAGCCTGCCACCTGTTTTTGTGAGGCCTGAGGATCTGATCTCATGTACTTGTGCTTCCGCAGACAGGGCGTTATCCACTGAGCCCTGTATTACTTCTTCCCCCTATTTCTCTTTCATGCGGTGCTATCTGGGGTTGGAGTATGAGTGGCAGGTCATATGCAATTGCCCTTCCCACTTAAGTTTGTCTATTTGAGAGGTCTCACTCTGTAGCACTGGCTGACTAGGAAATCACTATGTAGCCCAGACTGGCCTCTACCTCTTGGCAATCCTCTTGCCTCAGCCTCCCGAATGCTGGGAATATAGTCAACAGGTTTATTTCTATGCTGTGCCCAGGTGCTGTAACCTCTAACCTGGTTTCCTTAGCTCTTGTGAGGACATCTTCACACAGAATTAATTGTTCAAACACATTTCTATGGGATATGAAGCTGTAAAGTCCTGTTTTAACATCCTGCATGTATAGGCTCGTTCAGTCCTGATAACCCCATGAGACGGAGTTACTATCCGTGCTTTAGAAGAGGAAACTGGGCATATGCTGGGCTACTTTCTAGTCACACAGCTGCAGAGCATCAGAAGCCATTCGGGCTGCAGAACAGGTGTAAAGTCTCACCTAGAGTGTCCACAGGCCCACCACTGTCTGATGTACGGCTCAGGCAGGTCAGACTGTCCTGATCCATAATAGCAGGCCTAGATGACTCCAGAATTTCTCTCGGCCAGGCTGCCTGTGCAACCGTGTCTATTCCGTGAGTGTCAGTGATCGAGTCACTGTCCTCACCCTACTTCTGCTGCCTCCCTCCCAACCCACTAGTGTGTCCCTGTTGGCTCACTAGGATTTCACCTGGAGAGTTCCATTCTGTTCTGTGAGAGCCACAGCACAAGACAGCTTGGAGTACAGTCACCTAGAGCACAGGCAGGCATCTTGAGAATGCCAGAACGGTTTAGGATCAGTTTCTGCCCTGCATTTCTTCAGTTAGACGTTCTCATTCTCTCAGAATAGGGTTGGCATCACTGAATTGTCAAGAAAGCATCCCCTCAAAAACCGAGAAAAATACTCAGGTTCACTTTGGAGGGAAGTCAAGAAAATACACCATGGCCACCAGAAATGCTTTTATTTATAAAATAGCTACTTAAAATAAACATCTCTAAATATAAACACTTCACAGGAGACCCCGACCAGCGATGATGTCCATGGGTGTCTCCTGATTCACCAGGATTTTAAGATGTGTGCAGTTGAGGAGCAGGGGCTATAAGGCTGGTCTTAATTCCCTTTCTTAAAAGACAAAATTCAGTTTCCCATTTAAAGGTAGGCTTTGTATCTCGGAGAAATCTGAAGCACAGGGACCCTTTCCCAAGGATTAGAGAATACCTTCCCTACTGGGCGGGAGGTCTCTCAGGCACTTCAGGATCTGTTTGGCTTTGAAGACTGGCTCAAGCATCGCTTTAAGTCTAAGCAACGTAGGCACTGTCACTAGATGGCGGCAGTGTGCTTGGATGGAGGAGAAAGGCTTCGGATTCGTACAAAACTAATCCCTTCAATGGCTGCGGCACTGATCCTGTTATTCTAGGAAGTCTCCCAGTTAGCACAAGGAGAGAGGGTCAGGAGACATCACACAGAGACAGCATAAGGTAGAGTGCCCACGGACCCACCAGAAGTCCAATGTACGGCTTGGGCAGGTCAGACTGTCCCCTACTATCAGGAAGGGGCAGATGGCTGTGTCTGACGAGGGGAAGAGAACCTTTGAGATGCAAGGTCAAAGGAAAATGAAGACCCTGGGACACACAGCAAAAGAAAGCAGTTGGAATAAATAAGACTGAGATTTTAAGAACTTTAGGAATTAGGGGAACTACGTGTTAGAGAAAAGGTGTGCTGAACATTGGTGGTGTGTCCGAACACACCTCCTCATACAGAGGCATGAGCCCCACTGTTCTCGTCATCCAAGCTGACTTCTGGTCAGTTGATCACAAAGCAGAACACAGCTTCCTGCAGACACACAGTACTGGTCTTCGGATTAGAAATTTCTCATTTCCAAAGGCTGACCCAGCACTTGTCTCTCTTCTTGTGGTCACTGAATCATTTATTTGTGAGTTCTGCAGTCCACTCCACAATTCTAGAAATCCTAGTGAGCATCGAGGTTTACAACCCAACTGAGAACAAAGCTTATCTGCACTCCATGGATAAGCAATGCGGCAGGACCTGTACCCCAGGAGCAGGTAGGTGCCTGGCGGCCCACCAGAACCTTTCAGCAGACTGAAAGTGAAGGAGCGGTCAGGAGAGGCAGCTTGGGCTCAGGTGTACTCAGTTTTGCGGATATAGTTGGATGGGACATAGCCCTTCTTCCCATTAACTTCAGCTAACCACCACTCTGTATTGCCTGTAACATCTTTAAACTCGAGGATCTTGAGTCTCTGATTAGCTGACACACTCAACTCATTTGGGTTTCGTGCCTTGAAGGTGTAGACAGCAAAATAGACCTGTGTGAGGGAGAGAAAGAAAATGATGAACTACAGCCCAAAAGAACATTCCAAAGCGATGGAGACGACGCGCGCGCGCGCGCGTGTGTGTGTGTGTGTGTGTGTGTGTGTGTGTGTGTGTACTACTTGGGTCTGTAGCTATGTGGCACTTGAAATGTGGCTAGGAAGACTGAGAATTGAATTTCTAATCTCATTTAGTTTTGACTAAAGTTTAGATAGCTATATATGGTTGGAGTATTTCATAATGAACAGGGCAGATTCAAGAAAACCAAAATTGGCTGGGTGTGGTGGCACACACCTGTGATCCCAACAGTTAAGAGGTAGAGGCAGAAGGATTGCCCTTGACTCCAAACAAAACACCCCAAGATTCTTGCCCTTTAATTGTTTCAGAGCTGACTTAAAGAGTAACAGGAACCTTTGGTCAATATGGAAGATGGGAGGGTACCCCAACCTTACTCTACTTCAGCATCCCAACTAGAAATTCTGAATCAGGGCTCAGGGCACTTGTCTAGCATGCCCCGAAGCCTTGGTTTCATCCCTAGACTATAAAGAAAAACCCTAAAATACACTCTCAAAACTACTCTCAAAGCAATGAAGAGCAATCTCTAGGCACCACGAAGAAGGGTGGTGCTAAAACACGAGGCCCATGGGCAAGATGCATACCCAAGAGCTAGTGCCTTAGGACCAAGTCAGGTCAGGAGTTGATGAGGCTAGAACGGAGTTTGCTAATCCAAATCAGGATCTAAGAAAGGTCCATTTATCTAAAAAAGCCATCCACTTGATCCCAGAACTGGCCCTGGCTCTTCTAGGCTACAGGTAGAAAGACAATCTCCAGAGAGAAGTGAGCACGATCCATACTCAGCTGTGGCACAAAACGCCAGACCTGAGCAACTAGGTGACAATGGCCTTTGGAATCCAGACTCCAGCAGAGGTAATGCCTCCACAATTCAGGCCACACCTAGGTCTCTGAGCAAACAGCTCATAATAAACTCATGAAGTCTGCAGGTGTAGTTCAATTGGTAGAGTGCTTGGCTAGCATGCAGAAGGCCCTGGGTTCAAACACCAGCACCACATAGTAGTACAAGCTTGTAATCCCAGGACCTGGGTGGAGGCAGGATGACCAGAAGTTCAAATTCATCCTCAGTGGCTACATATCAAGTATGAATTAACCTAGGCTACACAGAAACAAAAATACTAAAAAATGAAATAAAAGGTGCAGCAGAGGTGGCAGCTTTGAAGCTAAAAGTGACTTTAAAATATATAGGTGTAAGGGCTGGAGAGATTGCTCAGTGGTTAAGGTACTTGCCTGCAAAGGCTAATGATGCAGGTTCAACTTCCCAGTATCCTCATAAAGCCAGACGCACCATGGTGCATGCATATGGAGTTTATTTGAAGCGGCTGGAAGCCCTGGCTCACCCATTCCTCACCACTCCCTTTCTCTGCTTGCAAATAAAAATTTAAAAGAAAATATGTGGTTCTAGAATATAAGACATAAAGGTTATGCTCCACTCACAGGGCAGGAGCAGGTTATTACAAACACAGAACAGGAGAGCTTCATTTCTAAATTCTAGAAATCAAAATATAATAAAGGTGAGCAGGGAATTGTGGCACATGCCTTTAATCCCAGCACTCAGAAGGCTGAGATAGAAGAATTTTTATATTTTGAGATCAGCCTGGAGCTACCTTGCCTCAAACTCCTGCACCCACAAAAAAAGGTAAATAAAAACCTAAAAAGGTGGGTTAAATAGAAGCCTTCATAGAATAGAATTAGTGAACTGAAAAAGTTTCATTATGACACCTTTTAAATGCCCAGTGACGAGCAGAAAGGATCCAGGATGGCCTGGGAAGTATCCCTGGGAGCTGGCACTCAGAAGGTGCCACACTGTTCCCCAGCTCAGCACAAGGTTTCTAGAGTACAGGACATGATGTATCCATGGCCTCATCTCCAGAGAATACCCAGAGTCTGGGCAAGCTTCTGCTTTGCCATGGGGGCACACTTACCTGACTGCCTTCTGCCTCACTACTTCCTGCATCTTTGTTTTTGTCTTCTGGAGCCTGGGTGGTTCTTGTGCCTCCTTTCATGAAGTTACTGCCTTGTCCATTTCGCCCTGGCACAGAGTAACCAACCACCTCTGGGTGCCTGGAGCTTCGGTAGCAGCCCCTCAGGGTGGCAGCTGGTTGGCTTATATCTCTGGCTCCATCTACAATGTGCCCTGGCATTGGCTGGCAGGTGGAGTCTGTGTTTAAAGAGCACCTGGAAGGACCACTCTCTGCACTCCCCAGGTTCAAGGATGTACTGAGAGTTCCTTGGTTACATTCTTTCAAGGAAGACGAGTCTTGAGGTTGCTTTGGACAAAGTGCTGTGGTGAAGGACACAGCCATGCTGTTGGGGTTCAAGGTCAAGGCATTGTTGCTGTTCTGTCGAGGGAACCTTGGGGAGGAACTGCTGTGCTCTGACTCGGTGGAGGAGTGGCTGCCCACAGAGGTGTCTGAGTGGCTGCGCCGAGGATTGTAGGGCTTCAGGAAGGAGCTATACACGAACCCTTTGGTAACTGCAAAGGAAATAGCAACACCTTAGCTTATAGCAGAAAGAGGGAACAAGGAAATAACTAAAAAACTAAGGTTTGAAAACAAGGTCAAGAGTGAGAGAAAGGGGCTGGAGAGATGGCTCAGTGGTTAAGGAGTTTGCCTGCAAAGCAAATGACACAGGTCCAAGTCCCCAGGACCCATGTAAAGTCAGATGCACAAAGTGGAGCATGCGTCTGGAGTTCATTTACGGCAGCTGGAGGCCCTGATGTGCCCATTCTCTCTGTCTGTCTCTCTCTGCTTGCAAATAAATTATTAATTAATTAAAAGAAGAATGTGAGAGAGAATAAGATGCCCAGTGACAAAACGAATTGCAACATCTGATCCCAGAATACAATTGCATGATACAATCGCATGGGAAGAGACACAGACCTTTGGTTACCTGCCGGTTCATTCTTGTTACAAGCTTATAACAGAGGAATGATAAAGGAGGCTGTGGGCAATAGTGAGGGCAGCAATAAAAACCATAATTCTTTAAAAACAAAAGGGCTAGACATGGTGGCTCAGGATGGCAATTGAAGCACTCAGGTGGCCAAGGAAGGAAGACTGCTCAAGTTCAAGGTCAGCTTGGACAACGGAGGCTGTTTTAAAAAAATCATATTTGGAAATGGGCATATGAAGAAAATTTAACAGGACTCAGCTAAGTATGTTTGAATACACTAAATGTGGTAAGGGGGGAGTTCAAGACTATACATGCATTGAGGAATCCCTCAGGCCATCTTCCTGTCCCCTCTTAGTACTGGAATTCTTTGGTTAGAGAATGTGGTAAAGTAGGAACTTGTCTAAGTTCAAACCTAAGGCCCATGTACACTGCCTAAGATATGAGAGAGGGACCTCAGCTAGACATTTGAAACATAAAATATTTGGTACTAAGAGAAATCTAGAAAGTACAGACCCTGAACATATAACCTCCATTAGAACAACAGCCATCTCCCTAGTGATTTTTCATGTAGGTGTGTATATGCATGGAGGCTTGAAGCAGGCACCGGTGTCTTCCCCAATTACTCTAGACCTTATTTTTGAACCTAGAGTTCACCAATTTAGCTAAACAAGCTAGCCAGCAAGCCCTAGAGATGCTCTTCTCACATTCCCAGTGCTGAGATTATAGCTGAGCACCATTATGCCTGGCTTTTATGTGGGTGCTAGGGATCCAAACTCAGTTCTAATGTTGTGTGGCAAGTACTTTATCAACTAAGCCATCCCCAGCCCTCCCTTGTGGCTTTTGAAAAATTAAATGCTAATATTATTTTTGTCTTATTACTTTGTTTCTTTTCTAGTTCCATGCTGTTCATGAAGGAATTCTACTCTTCCAAGTCATTTACATGGTAGGCTGTGTTTGAACACATTATCAAATTTGCATGGAAATGTCTAAATCTTTGCCTCTTTTCTTTTTTTTTTTCTTTTTCTCTTTTCACTGCAATTTTACTTTTAAAATAGGTAATGATTTAGATATTTATAGGATGCAATATGCAAGGGTTAGGTCAATTAATTAGCATTTCTATTTCCTTTACCAGTTCTTAATAAATATATATAATAGTGGGACTTGGGAGATGACTCAGGTTTGCTGAGCAAGTGTAATGACCTGAGTTCAGATCCCCAGAACCCACATATAAAATGTAGGGCATGGTGATGTACCTATAACCCTAAATGCTGGGGAGGTGTAGACAGGAGAATCCCTGGAGCCTGCTGATTTGTTTTTCTGGCTGAATCAGTGAGCCCCAGGCTTAGTGACAAACCCTGTCTTAAAATAATAGCAAGAGGAAGATGTCAACCTTTGGCCTCCATATGCACACACATACATGCAAAAGCAAACATGTATGTATGTGTATATATATATGGATGTATGTATGTAAGTAAGTAACAGGACACTCTGAACTATACCATCCTACTGTGTGAGATTGAACATACTCCTCCTAACTACATTTAGGCGCCTGCTGTCCAACCTGGCTCTTGATCTTTGACGTACTTCTTGTACCTGAACAAATGGTGGTTCACAGCAGGGAGTGAATGGAGATGCCCTGGACACACAGGAGCAATGAAGGGCCTAACAGCTGGTCTAATACTAGGGATTTCTTGCTATCACTTCACTACTTCAATCAAATAGGTAAAAACTTTGGCAGGCGTGTTGGCACACACCTTTAATCCTAGCACTTGGGAGGCAGAGGTAGGAGGATTGCCATGAGTTCAAGGCCACCTTGAGACTCCATAGCGAATTCCAGGTCAGCCTGGGCTCTAGCTAGACCCTACCTGAAAAAAAAAAAAAAAAAAAAAACCAGTAACAACAACCCCTCAAAGTAAGAGGAGTCCATGTGTCTGGCCCCATCAGCGCCTGTTACCTGCCTGTCTCCCTAGAAAGCTCCATCCCTTCTTCTGCCTTATTTCCCATCTTTATTATTTTGGGTAAGTGGAAGTGGGAAAAGACAAAAAATTTCACAAAGTTCTTCTAAAGAAATACAGAAAAGTTAAAAATGTCATTCTCTATTTGTATATACATGGATATTTATTGTCTAGGTCC
Source organism: Zapus hudsonius (assembly GCA_004024765.1). Taxonomy (NCBI): domain Eukaryota; kingdom Metazoa; phylum Chordata; class Mammalia; order Rodentia; family Dipodidae; genus Zapus; species Zapus hudsonius. The sequence goes on from PVHP010029371.1 coordinate 8,180, forward strand.
CTAAGACCTACTAAAAATGTTAGACCAGTTTCAGAATTCCTATTTTTTTATTTGTGAAAACTCATTCAAACATACATACTTCATAATCGTCCATAGCAAAATATGCAACTACCCACACTAAAAAAGTTAAGTTGGGCTGGAGATGGCTCAGCAGTTAAAGGTTCTTGCTTGCAAAGCCTGGAGGCCAGGATTCAACTCTCCAGAATCCACGTAAAGACAGACGCAGTAAGTGGCACCAGCACCTGGCATTTGTTTGCAGTGGCAAGAGACCCTGGCACAGCCATACACACACATGTGCAGATAAATAAGTAAAACAATAACAATTGTTGGGGCTGGGGAGATGGCTCAGAGATTAAAGGCACTGGCTTGCAAAGTCTGTTGGCCTGAGTTCAATTTCCTAGCCACCCACATAAAGCCAGATGGACACTTGTTTATAGTGGCAAGAGACCCAGATGAAACTATGCATATGCAAATAAATAGGTAAGTTATGATCATAAATAGTTTCATACCACTTTGTTCAGGTTTTGGCAAAAGAGTTCTGAAAAAATTCCAAAATTAGTCTTTCTAAACTTTTGTGATTTTTGAGAAAAGGATTATAGAATCATAATATTCCTTGTATTTCATACTCTTTCATTCCCCCACCCTCCAAAAAAGCTGCGAGTTGTTTCATTTAAATCATCCTCTAAACAGTCACAAGATAAAACTATTACAGTGACAAAGAAACCAAACCCCACAGTGTTAATTCATGTACAAGACAAGTGTAAAGAAACTGGGAGACAGGGAAGTTTCTTTTGTGACTTAGGGATGAAAAGAAACAGCATTCCTTCAGCTAGTATTTACTGCCTGGACCAGCTGTAAAACATGGCAAGATCCTGTAAGAGATAAACAGGGTCTCTTCTGAACCTTGTCAAAAGAATATAACCGAAACAAGTTGCTTTGGTAATGACCTGGGCATCACACCCTCTAAAAGTGGAGAGAACTTTTATAGTTATTTCCCCCTTTAACCAAATATCTTTTTGTTTCTGTCTTAGACAGTATGCCAATATGTCCCAAATAACTTTGTCCTTATTTACTGTCACCTGAGGTCTATAGAACTCACCTCCATTGTCAATCAGCCAGCGGTTCTGACTTCCCATGGGGTCTTTCTTTTTGATCACACCCACCAGGTCCCCTTCCAGAAGGGAGACATCCAAGTCCTGAGCAGCATTGAAGTTCCGTTCTACTTGGAAGAGCTTCTCGGGTGGATACCTTGCCAGGAGGGAGGTGCGGAGTTCTTCTGACTGTAGCATGTGGCTTGGCTGAAAGGCAACACAAGACACTGTCAACTGGAAACCCCATCGGACCATCATCTTCACAGCCATATTCGCTATCAACACACCAAGTCTCAGAAGAGGGACACTGACCATCAGTCACCTACTACCCCCAGCAGATGTTTTTGCTACTGAGTCAGTAGGTAAATATCCTGGCTTCTTAGGCAATGACAATGCCTCTGTAGCTGTGAAACAAAAAGTTTTGATGAAAATGGTACCCAAGGGGCTGGGAAGATGGCTCAGAAGTTAAAGGCACTTTCTTGCAGAGCCTGCCAGCCAGCCCAGGTTCAATTCCAAAGCTTAACACATAAGTCTGATGCAAAAAGTGGCCTAAGTATCTGGTGCTTGTTTGCAGTAGCAAGAGGCCCTGGTACACCCATACACACACACACACACACACACACACACACACACACACACACACACACACACACACAAATGGTACCTAGAAGGAGCCAGGCATGGTTGTGACAGTTTCAGGCAAGTTCACAGATTCCAGGCCAATCCTCCCCTCCCCCTGAGTGGGAGGTGTTTCTAGCTAGAGCTCAAACCTAGATGCTAAAACTGATTGGTCAGGTATGGACCAACCAGCTGTCTCTCTGACTTACCTGGTGGAGATCTTAAAAAGTCACTGAAAAAAATTCCAGCCTCTGTTTCCTTCATATGGCTTCTTAGGAGAAGGACTTTTGAATTTCCAGGCCTTAGGAAGGTAAGGTCTTCCCTCACCCCAAACTAATGGCTGGGGTGAGGAGAGGCTCAAGATTTTTCCACATGAACCTTTTTCCTCATGATGGGAACCGTCTGTTATCTTTTCCTTCTTCTGCCTATTTGGCTGAGCAGCATAGATTTTGGCTAAAACCTCTCCCATGTGCTCTATCCACACTAAGTGGCTGGAGATCTCTGTAACTTCCCATTTTCTTTTGAATAAAGTCTCCCATTATACCTTATGCTCTATAATTTTAATTCTTTAACTTTATAGACAAGAATTTGGGTACTCCTTAAATTCTGAGGTGCATTGGAAGTAGCTGGGTACTCATTAGATTCTAATCCCCAGCTCCACTGTTACATGGTGACTCAAGCCTTTAATAGCAGTATTCAAGAGGCTGAGATAGGACTGACATAAGTTTGAGGCTAGTTGGGGTTATAGAGTGAGTTCCAGGTCAGCCTGGCTAGAGTAAGACTTTGCCTCAAAAACAAACACGCAAAAAGGTACCTAAAGAATCAAAATACTGAGGTTGGGGGTGCTATAGCTCAGTGGTACAGGCCCTCAGTTCAATCACCAGCACAAAAATAAAGTAAAATTTAAAATTAAAAATAATCAAAGCTGGGCATGGTGGCACATGCCTTCAATCCCAGCACTCTGGAGGCAGTGCTAGGAGAATCTCTGTGAGTTCAAGGCCACCCTGAGATTATACAGTGAATTCCAGGCCAACCTGGGCTAGGTTGAGACCCTACCTCCAAATAACAACAACAAAAAGAAGAATCAAAATGACAAATAATACTGCTAGATTTTATATTTTGCTAGGTGAATCTAAACAATTGAGAATTTCTCTATCTTGACTTCCTAATCTAATAAATTGTCCTAAAAATAAGAAAATAAAGCTAATAATAAATCCAATCAATTCTCCCCTTGAAAGTAATGCAAATGTCCGTAGGATTATATAGAACAAAATATAAACAAAGTCCTATCAGTAGGCTTTTACTAGAAGCTCATATAATCTGGTATGTTTTACCTTAATTTTTAATATATGGAGGACCTGAGTTAAGAAAGAATATAATTCTAGGGAAAAAAAAATCAGTCTTCCAGGGATTAGCTCTTAGAACAGCCTGACGAGACAGAGATAACTGTCTGTGTTAGAGATGAGGAACCAAGCCCCAGAAATGGGTGACGTGCTTGGGATGCACCCAGTCTGCAGGCATCGGTCCACACTCTACTCACAGAACTGCCCTTCAGTGCCTACTCACCAGGCCCAGGAGCGACTTCCTTGCAGACTGTCGGTCTGTGGTTTTCCTCTCAAATGGCTTCTTGGCAGCCGGAAGTGACTCGGGGAAGAAGGTGAAGACCTGCAGCTGCTGCAGAGCCCTGCTGTGCTCTTCGTGGAAGATGGCAATCAGGTTGCCCTCTCTGTTGGCAACTTTGAGTAGCTGGAGTCAGTGGGAAGTCAGACAGAGGATGAGAAGAGAGAAGCATGGATGACGATCTCTGGGGCTGACAGTCTCTTTAGAACCAACCGGAAGCTAAAGGCCCAGCTGTAGTTGGCTCTGTGTCAGCTACCAAAACAGCAGCCAGTACTCTTAAGAGACAAGGTGCTCTGCGGCACTGCCTGAGGCGGCTCTTCAGGAAGAAGCTCAGGATGGAAAGAGATGTGAAATAGCCTGAAGTTTCAGGGCACCAGAACTTCCCGATGGGCAGGACCTAATGACATATTGAACCTCTGGTCTGGATAACTTCTCAAGCCCACCATGCATTCCCAGAAACTACCAGGTAACCTTCAGAGATGACCCCTGTCCCAGCAGAGCAGGGCATGACTCACCGACAGCAGCGGCTTCAGCTGCTCCAATGCCTGCTGCACAAAGTCGCAGTGGGCTTCAGCATAGCCGTGGATGCAGTTGGCGAAGAGGCCCTGGGCATACTGCTGGAACTTGGGCAGCTCGTCCAGCAGCTGCGCGTTCAGCGCCTCGTAATTATTGCGGGCCGACTGCAGCTCCTCCAGAGTCTTCTTGTCCTTGAGCTTCTCCGCCCGCTCCGTGCAGTTGTAGAAGTCCAGGAGTTTGTCGAAGCGCTTCTGCACCAGCTTGTGGGGCCCTGCAAACATGCTCAGTAACTGATTTAAGGGATTGATGACAAGCCGCTCTGTCCTCTCCTTCTGTAGGGACAACAAGAAAGGTATGCATTCTGTTGGTCGGTATCATCGAATCTCTAAAACACCTGATGGCTGATTAGGTCCTGTTGCATACTTCCTCCTTTGCTCCCACAGCCATGCTCTGTTGATGTGCTCCCCGAAACCTCTTGGCTTCTGCCTCAAGACCAGGCCATTGCCAACTTGGCTCACCCTTCATTAGCTGATAAACGCTATGCCACACATCAACACAATGTTTCCAAAAGAAGCCTATTTGTTTGTCCTTATTATGTACCTGGTCTATACAGCTGGGTTTGAAGTTCAGATTTAGTTCTTACACAAATCTGAGGTCAAGGACTTTTACACCCCTATGAAACTGCCTCCAGTCATCACTACTTGGCAATATGTGTTCTTCACTTTTCAGATGATTTTTCTTATTCCTTCTAGAACAGGTATCAAAGTAGAGTACAGAACACATAAAAGAACATAAACAGGTACTCAGCAGCATTTTAAAAAGAACTGACTTAGAACACTTGGAAGTTCCGTGTGTCACGCCTGCTTCAGCGTCAGCCATGCAGATCTGGCACCCAAAGAACTCCAAGCCCACCTCATTCTATTTGGAATCAAATAATCCTGTATCTCTATGTGGAAGCTCGTAACCGACTTGGCTTTAGTATTTTCTTCATAAAGTAGTTTGTATTTTGTAAAGATCTACTATAAAAGGAGTACTTAGGAATAATTGCTTTTGATCAGATGATCAACAGTGATGCCAGGCTAAGTTTCCTAATTTTTCCTTCCCTAATTTATCCTCAGAAACTAAGTTGGACAGAAGCTATTCAAAATCTCCTGAAGGGTCTGGGGAGATGGCTCAGGTGGTAAAGCACCTGCAGCGCAAGTGTGGGGACTGGAGTGTGGGTGCCTAGCACCATGCACACGATGGGAGGGTGTGGTACTGCCTGCAAACCCAGTGCATGGAAAGTGGAGCCAGGATCCCTGGGGCGAGCTGGCTAGCTAGACTCGCTGAATCAGTGAGCTCTGGGCCTCAATAAAAACAGTGATCAAGGAAGACATCCAACTCCGTCCTGACGTGAACTTACTATAAAGAATGCCTTACACTCCCGATCTCTATGGAGCTGACTTCTGCAAGACCTGCCTTTTGAGACGAAGCTACAAAGTGTGTTGAACAAACTTACAAAGTCACTTACAAAGTTTGTGAAGAGCTGGTCACTGATGTAGCGGTGCACCTTTTCAAACTGCTCCAGATCGTGGTGTCCTCTCTCCACACACACATCCCACATGCTCATGGCTGCCACCACTTTCACACATGCCGACTCCTGAAGGCAGTGAGAAACAGACACAAATAAGAATACACAGAACTTTCTAGCCTTCATGTTCACCCTCTACAGCACTCTGTAATGAAAGAATTTCACCAGCAACCTAGCTTACCTTTATCAACTATGATTCACAGGGCACAGAGAAAAATTAAGAATTTTAGTTAAGTTACAGAAAAACTGCTGAGGAGTTTTTTCATCTCTCATTGTTAGCATTTCTCTAAGCCCTAGTGAAAAGGGTTCCTTCCTTCCCCTTTCTCCTTCCTTTTTTCTTTTTGTAGACAGGGTCTCATGTAGCCAAGACTGACCTGATGCTCCTACCTCCACATCCAAAGTGCTGGGATTATAAGCATACACCCATACCCTTATTAGTTTTTAAAATATTTATTTATTTTTAATATCTGGCAGAGAGAAGGAGAAAGAACAAGAAGCAAATGGGTGCTCCAGCAAATGAACTCCAGATGCACGTGCTACTTCTGGATTCATGTGGGAAGTTGAACCCAGGCATGAGGCTTAGCCTTCAATGGCTGAACCATCTCTCCAGTCCCCTTATGATTTTTTTTTTTATAAATAGACACCAACTTTATTTATTTATTTATTTGAGAGAGAGAGAAAGAGGCAGACAGAGAGAGAGAATGGGTGCATTATGGCCTCCAGACACATGTGCCCTCTCGTGCATCTGGCTTTATATGGGCACTGGGGAATCGAACTCTGGTCCTTCTGCATTGCAGGCAAACACCTTAACCACTAGGTCATCTCTTCAGCCCCCCTTATGATTTTTTTGATGCACATGTGTGCATGTGGAGGCCCGAGGACAACCTCAGGTATTGTTCCTCTGGCACTGTCCACTATTTTTTTTAACAGAGTATCTCATTGGCCTGGAACTTGTCAATTGTGTTAGACTGGCTGGCCAGTGAGTCCCAGGGATCATCCTGTTCCTACATCCCCAGCATTGGGATTACAAATGCATGCTACCATATCACCCTTTCACATGGGGTTTGAAGCTTGAACTCAGGTCTTCCTACTTGCAAGGCAAGCACTTTACTAAGTGAACTATCTCCCCAGCTCCATGAGAGGGTTGTTAAGTTCACCAAAAAGGTAAATCAAATCAAAACCAAGATGATTCCTGCAGCATGATGAGGACCTGCCACCTCGCTCAAGTCTTGCTCAAGGACAGCTGCCTCAGCCTCCCTCTGGACAGTCGAAGCCCTGCTTCCCCCACTGGCTCCCCTGATGAATCTAGCCCTCCTCTGTTTCTTCTGCTCACTGCCAGAAACACCTTCTAGCAGACAGTGCAACCTACTAAGGTTTACTGCCTTCCTCCTCCATGGCCACTAAAATGTAAACTCCAGTAAGGTGGCGATATCTCTTGTGTTCACTGACTTAGTTGTCATTTGCTAAATAAATGAATGCACCTCCCATAACCTTTTCCTCCACCCCCCCTTCCCACTGAACACTTTCTTCTCCTCACTAGTCCCTCCTCTTTGATATCCTGTGTGTGTGGCCCACCGAGTTTAATTAGATTTGCTTTCATGAGCATGGGTGGCTATACCACTGAAGGAAAGGAAATGCCTCGCCCCCAAACCACAAATCATGCCAGTTTTGAGTCCTGGTTTTCTTTTCTTTATTTTTAAAATAATTTATTCATTTTCAAGCAGAGAGATACTGAGAGAGAGAAAGAGAGAGAGAGAGAGAGCACCAGGGCCACCACCTTGTGGGTCTGGCATATGTGGGTACTGGGGAATTGAACCTGGGACCTTAGACACTGGAGGCAAGTGCCTTAACCACTGAGCCATCTCTCCAGCCCCCTGGACTGGTTTTCTTTGGCCACTTGGCATATATAATACTTAATATATTCACCTCCTTTAGTTTAAGGAATACCATGCCTATTATGCTGATATTCAATGAAATCTAAGTGTACTAAAACCTTTATGAGTGGAAAGATGGCTTTTTGGTTAAAGGAACTGCTTGCAAAGCCTGATGACTCAGGTTTGACTCCTCAGTACCCACACAAAGCCAGATGCACTAAGTGGCACATGCATCTGGAGTTCATTTGCAGTAGCAAGAGACCATGGCATGCCCACTCTCTTCTCTCCTCTCCCTGCTTCTTTCTGTCATTAATAAATAAATAAATTAAGACATTTTTAAAGAAACTTCGTGAGTATATTTTAAGGGTAAACAAGCTCCCTTAGCAAAAACCATCAGTATCTCACACATTAATATTTTATATTTTTTAGATCATTTGTCTTTAAGTCATATAAAGTCTGTACATATAAATGAAGCCAGAACTCTGGCAGAAGGATAAACTGAAGAATCTTCCTACTTCTCTAGTGGAGAACTAATGTGAAATATGATGTCATTTTATTTTCTCTAAAAGTAAGTTGGGCATTGTTACTCACGCCATGTAAACCCAGTACTCATAAGGTAGAAGAAGGAATATCAAGAGTTCAAGGTCATTCTCAGCTACTTGGTGAGTTTGAGGCGAGCCTGGGATACATGAGACCGTTTCAAACAAAGAAGCCAACTATAGCTGTGTCTATGTAGAGAAAGCCCCAAATCATGTGCCAATGTAGAAATCAACACACAGACAATGAGCTTCATTTATGTTGTTACTGGCTCTCTATAGTCAATCTGATGGTTTTATAGGGCTTTTCATTTTATGTCAGTAACAAAATTGTTCCCTATGTTCTCTCAGAACTTTAGCAGGTGGTCAGACCCAAACGTACTGATCTATGTAAAGGTTGTTAATGTCACATAGGTCCCACTTTAAAATTCTGTCATCTAATGTTACACAGAAGAACTGCTTAAGTTGTGGTCTCAGCATGCACTGACCATATATTCAGAAAACACACAGTCAGGGGAGATAGCAGTCTCCATGTGTGAGGGACAGGGACATGATGTATACTTCTAGCACCTAGACACTTCCCTCCGCTAAATCAGCAGAGAACTCTGAGACAGAGCAGGAGGACTTGAGTTCCATTTCTCACTGCTAGGCAAGGGAAGACTCAGGCCTACCTAACACCGTTAGCTCCCTTCAGAAGCTTCTTACAGTTCTAACAACTTTAGAGATCTAACTGAAAGTTCAAATTTCTGGGAGTGGGCTGGAGAAATGGCTCAGCAGTTAAAATGCTTGCTTGTAAAGCCTTACAACCTGGGTTTGATTCCCCAATACCCACGTAAAGCCAGATGCACAAAGTGGTGCATGCGTCTGGAATTCATGTGCAGTGACAAGGGGCCCTGGTGTATCCATACTCCATTCACACTCTCTCCTTGCAAATAAGTAAAAAATATTTTTAAAAAAATTGCTGGGAGTAATGGCTTACTCCTGTCAGTCTGACACTTGGGAAATGGAAGAGACTGTCTCAAAGTAAAATTTAAAATGGGAAAATGATCAGAAGAACAGACACCTCCAGAGGAATTTTCTTCTGTGTATCACCTCATCTATGGCTTGCTCTTCCTCTTGTCTGTTTCCTGCTCTTCTTCACCTATTATTTAATCTTCAAAATGATTTCAGTCAAATGAACTGTGGTAAATGCTTCTTAAATAGCCAGGTATAGGAGACAGTAGAAGAGGGGTGGGGAGGGTGAAGAAGATCCAGAGGGAGGAGTTAGGCCACTTGAAAACACTTCCCCAATGATGTCCATGCCTTTCTTCTATCTTTGAGAGTTTTTCATATGCTGGATCACTCTTTAATTTTTGTTTGTTCTCCATTGTTTGAAAAGCTAGGCAGCTGGTGATTACCACCATTACCTGAACTCATGGAGTTCTACAAAGGAAGCTCTCTTTACTTTGTTCATTTCCCTAATATATAATATATAATATATATATATATTTGTTTTTGTATTTGATTTTGGAGTTGTGAAGCTGTGACTTCTGATTCTGGTGAAGAAGAGAGTATTCAGAAAATTCCTGTCAATTTTCACTAAAAGTAATTCCATGAGAATGGGATGGCAGAGCAACATCCAAACTAAATTCCCATTTGCAGCAAGTTGTACAACAGGCAAAGGTCAAGGGAATGGAATGGGACACGAGGTATATCTTTTTTTAAATATTTATTTATTAGAGAGAGAGAGAGAGAGAGAGAGAGAGCGCACCAGGGCCTCCAGTCACTGCAAATGAACTCCAGACACATGCACCCTCTTGTGCATCTGGCTTTATATGGGCACTGGGGAATGGAACTCTGGTCCTTCTGTGTTGCAGGCAAACTCCTTAACCACTAAGCCATCTCTTCAGCCCAGACATGAGGTATATCTATACCTTTGCCTATGTAATTTTAACATCTTATGTTGGAGATTCTGAAAACCTATCTGTATTGGAAAAAATATTCCTCTTAGATGTTGCCCTTCTGTAAGCAGAATGATCAGTGCAATAGCTATACATCTACTTGACACTATAATAAACTGAACTTTGAAAGCCAAAAAAAAAGAAAGAAAGAAAAGAAAAGAAAGTATTGATCTTCCAAAAGTTATTTAACATTTAAATAACTTGGCATCACAATAAAAAGTGCACCATGGCACAATGGTTTCTGAGTCCAGATTATGCTAAAAATGAACAGGAAGTGGACAAAATTTCTGACAGAGCAATGTTAACACTCACCCGGATGTGCTGGAGATAGAGTGAAAGATCTCGGATAAAAGACTTAATCAATCTTTCTTGCATGCGGAAGTTCTTTTCTGTTTCTTCAAACACTTCATCTTTTATCTGCTTATAAAGTAAGTGCTGTCAGCAAATGTGGACTCTCTCCTACAGACCTTACTGGCAAAATTACCTTTCTTAGGAACAACTTTCACTAAAATTGTTTCTCCCTGAATCACATTAAACTAACTTTGGATACTTTCTGTGGTTTTGCAAAGACCTCTAAAACACATGTAGGCCTGCCTGCCTCCAAACTGACTTCCCCTCCATTTCTGATGTGAACCCTGTCCTGGCCAAGCTCATCCCTCACTAGTCTCAGGACTGCCACATATGCTCAGAGGGCCTTTCCCTGTGCAGGCCCCTCTCCCTCTGCCAAAAAGGCCTCTCCCTGAGGGCTCTGATGAATTCTCAGGCCAACATGAAGTACACTTCACTGAAAGTCCATTTTTCTAAGTACTACAACTTTCAGACACAAGCACAGAACATGACAGCTGAGGTTTTTCTGGCCTGCTGTGGTAGTTTGAATGGATGTCCCCCAATAGGTTCAAGAGTTTTTCTCCAGCTTCCTGGCTGGAGGAGGTGTCACCCTGGTCTGGCCTTCAGCCCTAAGGTATTTCTAAGGTGGATGTAAAATTCCAGTGATACATATGCAAAGAGCAGTCTGAGCTCAGTCCTGAGTTCCTGCTGGTTGCTAATTGTAGTGTGTTGGCTGGGGGTGATGGGTCTCTCTCTCTTAGCTTGAATTTGTGAAAGGGGGCCAGCCTTTTTCTTCATTATTAAACTTCCTCTGGATCTCATACTTTAATAAATACTTTCCTCCCAAAATTGTGCCTGGTTTGGAGATTCATCCCAGGGGCGTGGGGCTGACTACAACACCTGCACTTTCCACTCATTGCTGCCATGTATACACGGCATATAGAAAGAGGCCCGGGGACCTTGGATCTGCTCAGCATGTCTGCTACAAACTGCCTTTTAAGTCACTCAGCCTCCAGGTTTCATGCTCTCCTATTTGTAACAAAGTATCCAATTAGGTGATCTCTTAAATCCCTTCTAGCTTAACATGCCCACAATCTTAGGTTAGGCTCCCCAGAAAGATTATAAACTCCTGAGAGGTATGAAAACCACAATAATTCTCATAGGTCTGCCCACCTGGCCTCCTGATTGCCTTTGTGTATGTTGTAAGCAGTTCACTAAGGTACACTAAGGTACAGGTGGAGGCTCAGGTAGTGGGCTCACATTATTTACAGCTGTGGGGCCCCATTTCCACCAGCTGTAAAACTTGAGGAGGTGCTAAGAAGGGACCTATGCCAGTCCCTACCAACAACTGCCCAGAGACCCCTGCAAAGCTGCCAAAGGTGTGCTCTGTATCCTCAAGCACAGGGACCTCACCTGAGGAGCGAAGCCAGTGAGGTGTTTCAGGTGACTGCTGACCCGGTTGGACTTCTTGATGATGGAGTGGATGTTCAGCTTGGAAATCTTCTCCATGAGGCTATCTTCATCGCTCTTACGGTACTTAAGCACTAGGGAGCAAGTCAAAGGAAAAAAAACAGTTCCTAAGCCTGTATCCAAAGAGCTTAGGAAAGTCCCCACAAATATAAATACACACACACACACACACACACACACACACACACACACACACATATATATATATTTCAAAAATGGACATCAAATGAGATTAACAACTCAATCTAGATTGAGTACTTTTCTTCAGTGAGTTTATAAGTGAGTAGACAAAATATCAGCCCAAAGAACCACGTTAGATCAGATATAATGCCTCTCTTATTAGAGAGAGTGGGCAGCTGGGAAAAGGGTTAGAGAGGACAGGCAGCAGAGAGTTTAAGACTGGGAGAGACCCCTCTGAGTTCAATGCCCTGGTCTGTCACTTAATCAAGGTTTGGCCTTAAGTAGGTCATTTTACTTCCATGAGTGTCATTTTGTTCTTTGATAAAATGTACAAAGTAAAATTATTTTATATTTTATCCTAGGTATATATTATATGCTGAGTATTATTTCCTCTTACCTTCCTTTTCTTCTCTCACCCTTTTCCTTTATTCCCTTAAACAATTTCACTTCTACAAAATGTAAGACTTTTGCATTTTCTAAGACTTGTAAATGGCAGTCTCATATGCAAATGAGATATCTACATATAATGATCTCACACAGTAACTGTATACTAGTTACTTGACTAACTGCTGTGTCACATTTTAGACACAATCTATAGAAAGATGTAGAGAAAACAATAGAAGGGTAAAACTGGATGGCAAAAAAGAACTCCGTCACTGCAGATGAAGACAACATTGTGTCTGGAGGCTGGACCATGGCTCAAAGGGCAGAGGTCCAAGAGCCGCAGTCAACGCACATACTAACATGGCTGCCGTGACTGAAACAGAAGGCGAGAGAGAATGATTTTTACCTAACTTTGAGTAAAATGGGGAAGTTAAGCAGTAGGGAAAAAGTGCAATGTGGGGAACAATGGAAAGACAGGTAATGAGGCTATTGTACGTATTCTCTGATGGTCTGAATAAGAGTCAGTCACTGTGCTATAGCTGCTGAGTATTCAGTCTTGTGATGGTCAGGTCTGCAGGGAACACCCCCCCCCCTTGAGTGGGAGGTCTCTAGTTAGAGCTACACCTAGGTGCTAAAACTGATTGGTCAAATATGAACCAATCAGCTATCTCCCTGACTCACCTGGGAAGACCTTAAATTCTCTTCCCTAGAGGAAGTGAGCCCTCTCTTTCTTCTTCCACGTGGCAATGGAGTAGAGGGGACTACTGACCCAGGCCTCAGTAAGGTAAGACCTACCCACCACCCCAGCTAATGGCTCCAGACTTTTTCTCTCAAGAATCTCTCTTTCTCATAAAGGGAGCTTTCTGTTATCTTTTCTTTGGCTGCTTATTTAGCTAAATAATATAAATTCTGTTAAACTCTCTGACACATGTTCTCCCCACACTGACAGCTGGAGAACTCTGTAACTTCCCACACAGTGACTGGGAAAATTCCCCATCCAACTCCCCTTTTCCTAATTTAATAAATTAGAATAAATGTGTAATTAAAATTTAATTCTGTCCCTGTGTACAATTCTTTGGCATTAGAGGACATGAACTTGGATACAGGGGGGAGGGGATTCCAAAACTCTCTCTCCCGGTGTTGCTTACAAATATTAATTATCAGTAACCCGTATCAGTTGGGGCCTCAATAAGGGATTGGATGAAAGAAAATAAAATGGTCTGGTTCATTCTATGGGGAATGAGTGGGAGCCTGGCTGACGGACTGCAGTGCTGGGAGGGAAATGAAGGCATCACACAGACAGCAAGGTCGCTGGCCACAATTGGAAATGAGAGGATTCAGGGAGGTGGGTAGTTCAGGTTTTCTGAAAGACAAAAGGTCCTAACAATAGGTGGCAGTAAGGCTCCCATTACTAGAGGAAACAAATCTAAGCCTAGGTTGAAAAGGACTGTGTTCCAGGAGCTGAGGGAAGGAAGCGCACATGTTTGAATAACCCTTTCTGATCATTCACTATCCAGCCCACCTTCACACCTCCTGGCAGAGACTCTTACTGCCTTCTGCTTATCACCTTGTTCTGACAGCCCACAGTGGTACTTTGACTAAAATCATTGCTCTTTTTCCATATTACAGTTGTCCCAAATTTCACTGTTTCTTCATCACAGCTCTAGTACATTTATCACCTGCTTTGTCCAACTCTGGGGACAATTTTTGAGAGGAAAACCTTTTCATAAGACATGCCTCCTTAAGAACTATGCCTTTCTCACCCAGATCTTTTCGACGTTTATATTCATTGATGTTGACGTTGATTTCCTTGACAGCAAGTACTGCGTTGGTCAAAGGCACTTTGTCTGGGTGGGATTCTGGGGTGGAATTCAGCAACTCCATTAGCAGCAATGGATAACGCATTACTCTCTGTACTGGCTTGATGAGGAAGGAGCCCAGGTTAATATAATTGGTGCATCCCCTGTAAGAGAAAGCAAAAAGGACTTCATTCACTGACAACGATAAA
>PVHP010029372.1:0-22419 GCA_004024765.1 Zapus hudsonius
CTCTCAGGTGAGCAGAGTTCTCTAGAGATGAGGGGTAGACAGAGGCTCTCAGGTGAGCAGAGTTTTCTGGAGATGAGGGGTAGACAGAGACTCTCAGGTGAGCAGAGTTCTCTAGAGATGAGGGGTAGACAGAGGCTCTCAGTGAGCAGAGTTCTCTGGAGATGAGGGGTAGACAGAGGCTCTCAGGTGAGCAGAGTTCGTGGGGGGCTCCTCTAGCTGAAATCTGTAGAGGTGACTACAGCTGAGTAGATGCCTCCCACCAGTCTTGTTGGCAAGCTACAGTGACAAAGCTGTCCTTCCCTTCTCGGTGTTTACTAGTAGGTCAGATGTGTGAATGGACAGGAACCTTCTCCTCTTCCTCCTGGCTCCTTGACTTGGAGAAAGTCTTGTGTCCGTGGCGAGCAACCCCTAGTACAGAGGGCAGGGCGTGATGAGGCCAGGCACAGGCTTCAGAGATTGGGATCCTGTCGCCATAGGCTTACAAGGTGCAGGCATGAGCTGAGACACCATGGTGGGAATAAGGGCTGCTGGTCAGTTACAGTGTTTACAATACACATCCGCTTGAACTCCACTATTTCTAGTGAATGAATCCAGAAACTTAAGTACAGTACAAAACTGGGATTGAACATCAGAGTCCCAACTTGTATTTCACAACTTGGCCCCATCAAAGTCAAATGATCTACAACTATAAATGTGTAGTCCAAACTGTGATTTCCTAAAACAATTTTTAAAGGAATAAGATTTTTGGCAAAAAAAATAGACACTAAATTCCACCTGGCTTAAATGAAGAACTTTTAATTTTATAGATTTTTCCCCAAATTGGGCAAGGGGTTGGGCCCAGGATTTTGTTGGTATAGAATTCTCGGGTGTATGATTGGAGAATGTTCTGGTCCCTGTTGCTGGTGAATTCATCTATGACAGTCAGGAGGCCTGGAGCAAACCAGGCCTGGCACTTGAGGGCTCTGAGTGGGGATGGTGATAAATGGATGCCTTTTGTTTATGGATCTTCAGTCTGGGTATTTGCTCCAAAGCTAGGAGAGCCCTTTCCAAAGTACTATCCTGGACAAAGTGGTGTTTTAAATGTTTAAATGTAGTGTTCAATTCCCTTAAAGGAACAGCATCTTTTTTTTTTTGAGGTAGGTTCTCACTCTTGTCCAAGATGACCTCGAACTCACTATGTAGTCTCCAGCAGTCAAACTCACAGCAATTCTTCTATCTCTGCCTCCCAAGTGCGGGGATTAAAGGCACCTTTATATAGGTAGAATCTGTTTGCAGGAATTTATGCTTAGATGTTGTTCAACTGAGCCCATTCCTTCAATAGTGACTCAAATATTCATGAGTGCAGACTTTTGTGGTCAGGCACCACCTCTTAAAAACACTTTTATTTGGGCTGGAAAGATGGCTTTTGCCTGCACGCTTAATGATCCAACTTTGATTCCCAAGGACCCTTGTAAATCCAGATGCACAAAGTAGCACACACATCTGGAGTTCGTTTGCAGCAGTTGGAGGCCATGGCTCACCCTTCTTTAGGTCTCTCTTCTGGCTCTCTTTGCTTGAAAATAAATATGTAAAAATATATTAAAAAACATTTATTTATTTCCGAGAGAGAGAGAGAGAGAGAGAGAGAGAGAGAGAGAGAGAGAGAGAGAGAGAACATGCCATGGCCTCCCACTGCTACAAATGAGCACCACACACATATGTCACTTTGTACATCTGGTCCCCACCTCGGCACTGGGGAACTGAACTTGGGCCAGAAGGTTCTGCCAACAAGCACCCCTAACCACTGAGCAATCTACTCAGGCATGTCAATCACTTACTTGGCTTTACTTCCCAATGGCAGGAATTAAGAACTTTGAGAGTTCACGGGCAACAGGTACCAGGAAGTCAGTAGTGAATGGAGGCACCTCAGGGAAAGCTAGGTACCCAGGCCTAAGCTGAGGTCTTTCTTGAGGAAATTGGGTATTTTTTTTTCTTCCATCACTGTGGAGATGGGACCAAGAAAGATCGCAAATTTGGACATATAGTCACACAAATGAATCTTTGACCTGGAAATAATATGTATTTGTCTTTTTTTTTGTTATTGTTTTGAGACAAGCTCTTACGGTATAGCCCAGGCTTGCTTCAAATTCATGACTCCTCTGAGTCAGCCGCCTGAGTACTAAGATTATATGTGTTTGACATCATGTCCATCCACATGCATTTTTTTTTTTTTTTTTGGTTTTTCTAGGTAGGGTCTCACTCTAGCCCAGGCTGACCTGGAATTTACTATGTAGTCTCAGGGTGGCCTTGAACTCATGGTGATCCTCCAACCTCTGCCTTCCAAGTGCTGGGATTAAAGGCGTGCGCCACCACGCCCGGCCACATGCATTTTTAATAACACATGTGTGACATACAACATGGCCTCGATATACAAACACACTGTAAAATGATTACAAAATGATTGTGAAATTAACACGCTCATCTCCCCACGCAGTCACACATGTGTGCTGAAAACAGCAGATAGTGACTCTTCTAGAAAGTTCCCAGTATGTTATTATCAACTCAGTCTTCAAGCTGCACATTGAATTCCAGAAAAACTCAGCACTTTGATTTTCCCGGTAGTTCTCCACCTTCCTGTTCTTCCAAGGATCACACCACTCTCGGTTAGTCAGATATTTTTTTTAGCTTTCTCATGTAAATGAGATCCTTCAGGACTTTTCTTTCCATATCTGGTTGGTTTTGTTTAATATGGCGTCCCCTGGCTTCATCCATGTTCTTATAAATATCAGGCATATGGTTGGTCTTCTATCTGCAATGGCAGGTGTTTTATTTGGGGGAGGGGAGAATTTGTTCCGGAGACGTTAGCTCACATACTTGGTTTTTCTTTCTGGAATTCCTTGTTTCTGGTTCTCCTAAGCCCCCTGGATTATAGAAGCATCTGTGTTTTGGAATCTACATTCTCCTTGGTGGGCAGAGGACAAGTGCTCATTTGCAGCTCTGGGTGAGTAACTGAATTAACCATGTGCTCTCTGCAGGCGCCCCTTGGGAAAGGGGATCATGGCTGTGGGCATATAACATGACCCCTGCTTGGCTTCTCTGTCTTGGGGTTCTTGCACTAGTGAACCTGGACAGTTTAGGGCAGAATCAGGGACAGAAACAGCCTGGGAAGCTGTCCGATGCCTCTGGGAGCTGCTTGTGACACACTGTCCTGGAGGCCCTGCCCTCATCAAGAAGGCTGGCTCTGGGCTGGGATAGGAAAACATCTGTGTGCTGGACAACTTTATGTTCCTTAGTCCTTAACAGATGCAAACCATGCCAGAGATGCTGACGGGAGACCTCCAAGCACCCGAGTCCCCATTATGAGTAGTAAATAAAAGGAACAAATGAAATAAAATCACAAAATGAAAAAATAATTAAAACAATAACTATTCCATTCATTCTGAGCACATCATCCAAGATTGCATTAGAAAAAAAAACTACAATAAAAACATGCTTTTAATCTGATAGTAAAAAAGCCCAATAAAATAAAAATGAGCTCCATTAATGAAAATAATGGCTCTTGCCCCAGCCAGTTAAAATGCTGAGCTTATATGTTTTGGGGTTTGGGGGAGCTAAGGACTGTTTTTTTCCCCACAGTTGGTAATAGATTTGCTTTGTTACATATACGGATGGCCCCAGCTAATCAGTATTGCTAATATGAAATCTTACCTTTTGTACAAAGCCCAAAGAAATTATGTAGGAAGACCACAAATTCCTATAGAGATGGCCAAAAAATATATTCTATTTAAGATTTGGACTTCAGAAAGGAAGTCAATACATGGCCATGTATTTGTGTGGCCTGTGTGTGTGTGCATGATCATGTGTGTGCATGCATGTGTGCATGGTATGGCTACATGTATGTTAACTTTCTTCTTCTTCTTCTTCTTCTTCTTCTTCTTCTTCTTCTTCTTCTTCTTCTTCTTCTTCTTCTTCTTCTTCTCTCTCTCTCTTTCTCTTCTTACCTCTTTCTTTCTCCTCATTACTTCAATTTCTTTTTTTCCCCTTTTAGAAAATGACTTTAATTTTCTTACAGATGACAGGCAAACCCCACCTCAGACTCTTTTTGGATGAAATGGAGGTATAAATAGATAAGTCCCCAATCATGGGAGACCTCAGCAAGACCCTTTGCTTTTTATTTTTGCTAGAAAAAAAATTACATGGCTGAGTTCAGGACTTCACCCCCCTCCCCCTGAACTCCAGTACACATCCACTGTCTCAAATCTATTTTGCACATGGCCTTGTTTTCCATTCTTTCTTTATGTGGGCTACGAGCTCTAATTTTTAATTACTTGCATGTGTACTTGCTTCATTCTGAATCCTTTGAGTGTAACCCCAACAGGGCTCCTGGTGTATGCTTTGACCACACAGGTCACCACAGAGAACCCTTCGGACCAAATCCTGGGACAAAACTCCCTGAGCGATCCTGTCCATTCAGGCAGCCCCACTGCCACCCTCCCAGAGCCCTGCTGTTATGACTCCAAGTTCTTATTTGTTCAAATGGATATTAACATTTAAATTTAGTACCTACTTATGTTTTTCTAGTCATAACTGGAAATGTGGTATTAAAACCGTTACATGCACTTTGGTAACCAGCATGTACCTTTGTCAATATCCTGGAATCGCCTAGGATTTCTGTAATGTATGATCTCTCTTCTTATGTCTTTCTCTGTCGCTTGCAGGTTCCCTCCCTGGCAGCAGCCCACCCTGCTGCTGTGGGTGGAGCACTGCTGTCTTGCTAATGTATAGTTCAGGTCCCTCCATAGGAAATGTGTGCATGGATGGCTTTTAAGATGGCTTTTAAGTATTAGACACAAAGCAGAAGCACTTAGATTTTAGGATTCCACACGTCCTCAAGCAGCGTGCGATGCTTAAACTTCACCATCAACTTGATTGGATCGAGAGATGCCTATGAGATTAAAGGAGCCCACCTCTAGCTATGTCTGTAATGATGTCTCACACAGACAATTAGATCATGAGAGTCTATGACCATACCACCCTGAACACGCCTGATCTCGTCAGATCAAGAGGCCCCACCCTGGGGATGGGGTGAACCCTTGATGGATTCATAATAGGCTGGTGCTCTTGAGAAGGTAGATGAGCCAAGCTGGAGGAAGTGGGCACTGAGGATGGATCACTGAGGGGCTGCATCTTGCCCTGAACTTTCTCTAGAGTCATTTTCTGCTTCCCGTCCACCATGATTTGAACAGTGTTTGCAACACATTCTTTTTAAAAAACATTATTTATTTAATTTATTTATTTGAGAGAGAGAACAAGGGAGGCAGACAGACAGTGCCAATCAATGCAAATGAATTCCAGTTGCATGCACTAATTCAGACATCTAGCTTTACGTGGTTACTGGGGACTTGAACCTGGGCCATCAGGCTTTGCAAGCAAAGGCTTTTAACCACTGAGACATCTCTCCATCCCTGCCACACACTCTTGATATTGTTTTGTTCTGCTTTAGAGCAGGTCGAGAAACATAGTCAAGTGAGCATGGACCCTCTGTAACGGAAGCTTCCTCCCTTGTATAGGTTACTTTCTCATTGCTAGGACAAAGTACCTGGCCAGAAGCAGTTCATTGTAAGAAAGGGGATTCAGCTTATAGCTCCAGAGCCTAGAGTCCTTGACTGCAGGGAGGACACAGAAGGCCCAAGTGAGAAGCTGGAGTACATCATTACATCAGCAGGGTAGAAGTAGAAAGTTCCAGAGCCCCAGGCCAGCGCTGGGCTATAACATCTCAAGGCCGGCCCCCATGACACACTTCCTCCAGCAAGGCTCCACCTCTTAAAGGTTCTACAACCTTCACAAACAAATGAGCATAGAGGAGCACATTTGATGCTCAAACTACCACAACCCATCACCTTATTTCTGTCTGGTATCTGGTCACAGAGATGAGATAGGAAACACAGCATCCTTGACATATCATAAGTATCCATAAAGCTTTACTTATTGAAAATTTATTATCTTGTCTTTATCCTCGGCCAGCTTGCCTTAACCAAAAATGCATATTAGAAAACTTGTGTTATTTTTTTTCCGCCCAGGCCTTCACATGGGAACTTTCCAAATCACAGCGTGCTGAGTTTGGATTGCAGAACCCCTCAGGTAATTGAGGTCACGGGGCTTGACCTTGGGTTCATGTCAGAACAATAACTGTGACTCTCCAGATGGGGTTTCTAGGTGATAACATGATGCCCGCAGAGTTGAGATCATTGCTCCAGGAAGAGAGCCAGCATCTGTTCAAAGAAATCCCGTCCCCTGTATGGCCAGTTCCACTTGATCATTGGGAAATGATTGAAGACTTCATTTCTGCCTTGAACTTCACTGGAAACCAATTCTCTAAAAGTAACTGTGGCTGTGGAGAAGAGAATGCAGATTTTTGCATCGGAGAAAATATCTTTGAAAAGGAAGAGACTGATTTGTTACAGAAGTAGACTGCCCTAATAGAGTATGTGGGTATGAAATGGCGCTTCCTGTTCTAGCTGCGGGGTGGTTGGCAGCACTGGGTGGATGCTGGCTCACAGCCCACAGCCCTATGGGTAAGTGACAGACAGGAACACCACACAAGGCTTCTCTTTGGGAAACACTAAAGGCAACTTGGGAAAAATGAAGAAGAGAAGAAGGGGAGGGAGGGAGGGAGGGAGGGAGGGAAGAGGGAGGGAAGGAAGAGAGGAAGAAGGGAGGACAGAAAGAAGGAATATAGGAAGAAAGGACAGGAAGGAAGGAAGGAAAGAAGGAAGGAAGGGAAGCAGGAAGGAAGGAAAGAAGGAAGGAATGAAGGAAAGAAGGAAGGAAGGAAGGGAAGAAGGAAGGAAGGAAGGGAAGAAGGAAGGAATGAAGGAAAGAAGGAAGGAAGGAAGGGAAGAAGGAAGGAAGGAAGAAAAGAAGGAAGGAAGGGAAGAATGAAGGAAGGAAGGGAAGAAGGAAGGAAGGAAAGAAGGAAGGAAGGAAGGAAAGAAGGAAAGAAAGAAGGAAGGAAGGAAGGGAAGAAGGAAGGAAGGAAGGAAGAAAGGAAAGGAAGGAAGGAAGGGAAGAAGGAAGGAAGGAAGGGAAGAATGAAGGAAGGAAGATGGTGGCAGGGAGGAAGGAAGGAAGGAAGGAAGGAAGGAAGGAAGATGGAGGCAGGAAGGAAGGGAGGGAAAAGGGAAGAAAATAAAGACCAACTAGAACATCCCCGAGTCACTCTAAGAAAATAGGTGTTATCTGACCAGCCTGCCATGTTTGCAGATTGACTTGAATTTCACAGCCAAGTGCTGGAGGATCATGGGATGGCATGAGGTTAGCCTCCTGAGATGAGGCAGGTTTCCCCACCCAAGTCGCGTAGAGCACACACCCCCTCTCATGTGGCAGGGCACCCTGTAGACAGGGTCATCGCGCCAGATGTACTCATGGTCACCTTCCTTCCCAGCAGCTCCAGCCCCAGGTCACATCAGGAAAACTTCAACTAGGTGGATTTGCGTTAAGGCATCCCAAGAAGAAACCTCAGCACAATGGAAGTGATTCCTCTTGGGCCAGTATGACGGTGGGCTGAGTCTGGACACTGGAGACTCTGATGCTGGGAGCCCGTTGAGAGATTGAGGTGATGGTCTCTTGGGAACCCAAGACAGAGTTTAATGTTGAATTAAAGGCATTCACTTCAGGGTCCAGATGGCTCCCTCCATCGCCCCTCATTCTTCTCATATTTGGGGGTTCTGAATTAAATTTCATTTCATTAAGACCTAGCATGAATCTACCATGGACCTAGTTTATGGCCACAACAGATAATAATGATTTAAGGTAACATCTCCCTCATGACTTCCCCTGGTATACAGCAGTGGACTAGTCCTTATCACTGGAGAAAGAGGCCATGATAATGAGCTGACATTAATAAAGCAAAACCAAAGGGTCCCAGAACCCACATGAGCTGTAAACATGGTTCCTCAGAAAGGCATTGTCCTGGGCTGGAGAGATTGATCAGCAGTTAAGGCGCTTGCTTGCAAAGCCTGTTGATCCGGGCTCAGTTCCCCAGTACGCACGTGCAGCCAGATGCACAAAGTGGTGCATGTAATCTGGAGTTTGCAGCAGCTGGAGGCTTTGGCGTGCCCATTCTCTCTGTCTCTCCTCTCTCTGTCTCTCTCTGCTTGCAAATAAATCACTAAAAATATTTACTGAAAAAGAAAGGCGCCATCCTTGTATGTGGAAAGTAGCCATCTTTCCCAAGTGTGGGAATATATGGGATTTGGACAGTGTTTGGAACTTTGGTCTTGAGGATGGGGAATGCCTCACTTTCTCACCTCCTGCTGCATTCTATCTGTTCTTTAGGGAACTTCTTCCTTGGATGAGCCAGGGAAAGGCTTGGAGGGAGAAAGAAGCAATGGACTCCCGTTCTGAACTAGTATCCCACTACTCTTGCTCAAACTCAGCCAACCCCATGTGCCCAGGACTCTGTACATAGTGAATTCAAGACCAGCCTGGGCCACATAGTGAGACCTGTCTCGAGATATTCCTTCCAGACCAGAGTCCATATTCTTAAGTAATGTGATGTTCCAGCTGTACTGGAGGAGTGAGTTGGCTCTGAAGCGGTGGCTGCTGGGAACTCTGGATGTGTAAAATGCTACTTCTACCACTGGATTCCCAACCTTCTCCCCAAACTCATAGTCATGTGGGGAGTATTCGCCATAGCAGAAAGCAAACACCAAATTCTCAGCGCTCATTGTTCTTATTACAACAGATATAAGATCAGTGTAGAAACGTTATGGAAGACAGAAAATATGGAAATAATTTCCCACCATTCTCCATGGAGACAGCATCGCGGCCATTTATCTGAAGCCTCATATTGTATGCAGTGTTAATAACGGGATTATGCTGTCTGTGTTATTTTATGATCTGATATTTTCCAATAAAAAATATATCCTAGATACATCTTAGTCGAATGTTTTTCCAATGTGCCATTTGATTGATTGATTGCCAGTGTCTTCCATGGAACCCAGGCTGCCCTCAAACTTGTGATCCTCCTGTCCCAGCCCCCCAAGTGCAAGGATTACAGGCATGCACCACCATGCCCGACCTTGGAATCTCAATTTCGATGTTTGCATAGTATTTAATTATCTGTTTCCCTTCTATCAATCTCTTGGCGTTGAATATTAAAGTTGTTAACTATTTTTCACATGTTTTCTCCCTGTTTCAATATAATTAAAATAACATTATAGCCGAATCTGTGCATCTATTCATGATTTCTTAGGGTAAATTTCTAAAGTGTTCAGAGCTCTTTTGATGGCTTTGAATCTAGCCGGATCTGCCAACAGGAAGAATGTATCCACAGCTCTGCTCCTCATTGGACACTCACCACAGGCTGGTGCCAAGCAGCACAGAAGGAATCAGGATCAAGTGACCCTCAGGGGTGTGGAGACTTAATCCGGCATCTTTTCACTTCAATAATTCATCTCAGAAACTCACAGAGATCTTTCAGGGGTATGGACCAGGGTCACCCCTGTTTCTTGGAGCGCTGAAGTATTCTCCCGGCTCCTCAACCATCGGGAAGATAAGAGACTGCCAAGATTTACTCCTGACTACTGGTTTGCCCATGAATGCAGTCCTGGTGACAATCAGGCAGGACACGGGGTCCCAGGAGAACCCCTTGGTCTCATTGCTAAGGACCTATAACCTGCTCTGCTGAGGTTAACGTTGGTAGAAAATACCAGCAGTTCTCATGCACCTGCTGTGGTCTGAGGATAAATGCCAAAGCCCACAGCTCAGTGCAGGTGGGCGGTCCATGCTGTTCCAACCACAGCCTGCAGGGGCCTGGCTGAAGCTCCAGGTGTCCACAGGGGGCCCAGAGACCAGCTGCTCAACAGGGGCTCTGAAGGGGGCTCCGAGGCTAAGAGAAGGCATGGGCTTATGTAAGATGGCTGGAACTGTTATTGCTAAGGTTGGTCAGGAAGTGGTGGTGTCCCTTCTGAGCCAGGGTGTCTTCATCGACATGCAAAAGGCTTGAGCTTAAATATCAAGAAAGATGCAGGCTGGAGAGATGGCTCAGCGTTTAAGGCATTTGCCTCTAGTGCCTAAGGCCCTGGGTTCAATTCCCCAGTACCCACATAAGCCAGACCTACAAGGTGATGGCCCTGGTGCATTCTCTTGGGCTGAAGAGATGGCTTAGCGATTAAGGCATTTGCCTGTAATGCAGAAGGAGGAGTTCACTTGCAGTGGCTTGGAGGCCCTGGTGCGCCCATATTCTCTCTCTCTCTCTCTCTCTCTCTCTCTCTCTCTCAAATAAATAAATAAAATACTAAAAAAAGAAAGATGCCTGGCAGCCCCTGACTTCTCCATGTTGTCATTTGATCTGTTTAAATTAGCATTTCATAAACCCTTCCCTTGAAGGAATATCCACAGAGTTACTATGATGGTGAATACTGATTGTCAATGTGACAGGTTCTGGAATCCACTAGAAGACAGACTTCTGGGTGTGTCTGTGAGACAGTTTCTACTTTGAGTTAATTGAGGTGGGAAACCTTACCGTAAATGTAGGAGGCACCATTCTGTTGGCTGGGGACCTAGACAACAAAAGGAGAAGAAAGCTGAATGCCAGTTGCCAGCTTCCTCTGCTTCTTCTCTGTGGATAGACAGACTGTGACCAGGGCCTTCCCCGCCATGATGGACTGGGGCCCTCAAACTGTGAGCCAGAGGAAATGCCTCCTTCCTTAAATTCCTTCTGTAAGGTATTCCCCCCCTCCAGCAATGAGAAAACAAAAACAGCTCCAGCAACAACACAGTGACTCTCCCACCACCTCCATTGAATTCCTTTGAGATACATTTCACTCCTTGAAATTCTTATTTATTTTTATTGACCAGACTATGAGCTTCATGAGGGCAGAGAGCTTGTCTGTTTTGTTTCGAGCAGGGTTTCAATCCCTAGACCAGCATCCAGCCAGAAGATGTTACACATGCGTGTAACACTACTAGTGAACTGAAAGAATAAAATGTTCCTTTCTGACAACATATAACAGACAATAAGAGTGCAGGGTGTGCCCAACGCCATGGCGCATGTCTGAAATCTCAGCACCATGGAGGCTGAAGAAGGAGGATCAGGAGCTCGAGGCCAACCTGGGCTACATAGTGAGACTGTGTCTCAAACACACACACACACACACACACACACACACACACACACACACGCACGCAGGTACACACAGGAAGTGGAGGATCTGCAGACAGACTGCTTCTGTTTAATTATGTTTATATAAACATGCAAACTCTGAAAATGCATCCATTACATGATCCTGGGCAGCTCGTGAACCATGCTTGTACCTCAGTTTCTTCCATGAAAGAAAATGTGAATAGTATAAAATAGTATATCATTTAAGAAATGATCCTTATTAGAGGCAAATAAGTATTTTAAAAAGCAAAGTGCTTACAATAGTGCCTGACAACTGTATGCATTCGCAAACAAAAGTAATAACTATTGCAATCCTAACAATAAATACCTAAGGGTATTTTTGGGAAAATAACAATACTATAACAATAAACAAATAATTCTTGGCACATAGACTGAACTCCATAAATGTCATTTTGCCTTGAAATTTTAAGTACAGCGGGCTACTCAGGGGCCTCTCAAATCCTAGTTAAGCACTCCTGAGGAGAGGAAACCATTTTGGCTTTCTCACATCATGAATTGGTTAGTTTCTAACCTTAGTGGGTCCAGAGCTTTCTCTGGTCTCTGTCTTCTCCTCATCTAGATAAATAAATGAGTAGCCTAGAGATCATACCTGGAAAATCCTCCATTTTATTATTATTTTTTATCATTTTTTTTGACACAGGTCTTACTGTAGCCAGGTTGGCCTTGAACTTGCAATCCACCTGTCTCTGTTTCCTGTGGGCTGGGATTATATGTGTGTACCATCACACCTGGCTCTGTTTTAGTTCTCTGAAAGTACACATGCCAGGAAGGAAGAGGCTCCTGCAGGAAGGAGGCAGAGGGTGGTCCAGACTTCCCTGCCTGGACAGAATGATGGAGTGAGTGCCAGACACCATCACCCCTGACACCCACAGTATGCAGGTGATCCCATCCATGGGCCATGCAGCCCCAGAAACCCTATCCCACATGGGTGACCCACTTTCGGTTGCTGTCTCATAGGTGTAACCTTTGGATGAGTGAGTTGAGCTAAAAGCTCTCCCATGTGCACACACAAGGCATTCCTGACAGTAATTAACGAGGCCTCAGCAATTACACCCACTGTCGTGTAAGGACAAGCAACAGTCCCTGGATGGTGAGCGGCAGGGCCGGCAAGCACTTGCCTGTGCAGAATGAATGGTCCCTTGGTGCATCGAGGTCACTGGGCTCCCTCAGCCCAGTCAGTCACGCTGATGGGGAGGAGCAGGTCTCTGATGATGAGCAGACTTGCTGTCTAAAGGGCCTGCAGTTGTCCTTTTTGAGAGCTCCAAGACCTTCCCATGGGGTCCTTGTCCTGGGTTTGAGCTCAGGGACACCGAGATGGTTTGAATCTAGAGTCCTTATAAGCTCATGTTTGGGAACCTGGTGACACTGTGTGGAGAAGCTACGGAGCCCTTAGGAGGTGAGCCTGGCTGGTGGAGACCAGTCACCAGGTGGAGAAGGTTAGTGCCTCCTTTGGTTCTGGCCGCACTCTGCTTCTTGGGCTCTGATGTGGAAAGACTCCCCTGTGGGTAGGTCCGCCATGTTCTCCTTTTCATGGAGGACCCAACCCCTACCCCCAAAATCCATGAGTCAAAATATAATCTTTCTCCCTTACATTGTCTTTAATTTTATCTGTGTGCAGGTATTCATACATGTATGGGTATGTGTGCCATGGTATACCTGTAGAGGACACCCTCCAGGATCACTGCGAGCCTTCCATCTTGTTGGAGATAGGATCTTTGGTTGTTCGCCACTGTGGAAGCCAGCCTGATGTGCCCACTCCCCAGCCATCCACTAGCATGGCAAAAAAAATGTCATTGTCTCTGTCCTTTCTAGACTGAATATCCATAGGTATGTGTATATGCCATTTTTGCTGATGGAACCTCATGCGTGGGTGTTAGCTATTATAAATGACACCGCTGTGAAGAGAGGTGAAGAAATCTCTCCCTGTATGATCCAACTTTCCCTGTGTTGGGCCTTTCATTCATCAGGGTTCTCCAGAGGAAGAGAGCTGGTAGAATGAGGATCCATTACCAAGGGCACCACGAGATTGGCTTACACAGTAAGGGCTGCTCAGTCCAGAAGGCCCAGAGGTTTCCTGCAGAGCCACTGGTCTTTGTCCACATTGAAATGGAAGAATCTGGCTTCTGATGTCAGCGAAGGATGTGCTGACCAGCAAGCAGCAATGGCAGCTGGGCAATGAGGGCCACTTCTATAAGCTGCCTTCAGAAGGCTGCCCTCTCTGAGGTGAAGTCTCTGTTAATCCTTCCTGGAAAGGCTCTCACAGACGTGCCCAAAAGATATGTTTCTTAGTTAATTCCTGATCTGATATAAAAAAAAAAAAACTGACAATAGAGGGGTGGGAAAGATGGCTCAGTGGTTAAGACACTTGTCTGCAAAGCCTAAGAAACTGGGTTTGACTCCTCAGTACCCACATAAAGCCAGATGCACAAAGTGGCACATGCATCTGGATTTCATTTGCAGTGGCTGGAGACCCTGGCATGCTCATGCTCTCTCTCTCTCTCTCTCTCTCTCTCTCTCTCTCTCTCTCTCTCTCTGCTGGCAAGTCAATAAAGACATTTTGAAAATTGACAATAGTAATGAACCATCACAGGTATATTCTCAGAAGGGATATCCATGGATCATATGGTGATTTTGTACTTACTGTTGCTACGTCATAGTTTTCCATTCCAGCAATAGTTCACAAGGGTTCTAATTTCTCTGCCTTTTCTTTTATGACAGGGTTTCATCTTGTAGCCCAGGCTAGCCCCAAGCCCCCAGTCCTCTCAGCCTCCCGACTGGGATTTCTGGGATGATAAGTGTACGTGATCGTACCCTGCTGCCATTTTTTTTCTTTATTTTTTTTCCTCCTTTTCTTTTTGTTTTTGTTATGAAAAATTAGTAAGTCTACAAAATGATAGATTTCTTTATGCTTCTTTCATACCTGTAGATCATTGTACTTTGCTTGTGTTCACCCCCTCTCCCCTCCACCATTTTGCCTCTCCTCAGAGACCCCTTGTGGGTCATGTCTGCATTTCCATGTAGGTTCCAACCTAGAAAGAACTGCCATGCTTGTCGTTACCCTTTCTTTCCTGCCTCCCCCCTCCCTGTAGGGCTGTAACCGGCTATCTCCCCGCAGTGTGGCTATAAATCCCCTCCAGCTTAGTCACATAGAGTGGGGGATTATTTGCCTGTTTCCATTTGTTACTCACTGGAGAAGTGTCTCTCCAGGCCTTTTTCTCAGTTTTGTATCAGGCTGTCTGCTTTTTGGTAGGTATTCTTTGTGTGAGGAGGATACTAGTCCCTCACGCGATCTGTGTCTCCTCTCATTCTCTGATCCACAGTGCCTTTTGATGCAAAAAAATCTGAAATTTTTCATGAAGCCCGATATATATATATATATATATATATATATATATATATATATATATATATATATTCTGTTGTTGCATGTTGGTTTGTTTCATCTTTTAATTTCAGCCATGTGCTAATGTGTGTGACGTGATAGGCCCCCTTGATTTTGATCTTCTCTGCTGACCAATGACGCTGAAGTTTTATTCTTGTGCTTATCAGCCTATATCTTCTCTGGAAAGTATCCATTCAAACCTGTTGTCTATTTTTCTCTTGGTCTATTTGTCTTTTAATTACTGGGAAATCATATCTCTATATATTCTGGATATGAGTCCTTGATTGTATACCGGGACTATTTCTCCCCACCAGTGATCTACTGTTTCATTTTTTAAGCTATGCATAATAAAAAGGACTTGAAAGTGAAATGGAGACTGTATTGTGGATATAAGAGGAAAAGATAGGGCAGTGAGTGAGGGGGGATCAGGAAGGAATAAAGAGGAAAAAACATGATCAACGTAATTGTAGACATACTGGACATGTCGTCATGGAATTCCCTACTTTGTACAAAAATATGTATTTTTTTTTTAACTCTTCCACCAGTCTCTTCCCTGTCACTGAAGAGAGGTATATGGCAAATCGAATTGTGATGTGCTGAGTAAGATTTAGATGATTAAAAACCTGTGGCTGGCAAAATTATTATCTTTAAAATAACCTATAAGTAATAAAAGTAAAATAAATTCAAAGTGGTTTTATTTCTTTTCGACTTGTGATAGGTAGAAACAGTGTTAAACATTTTCATTTCCCTGTTTTCTCATTTACAAAAATATGTATTTTAAACCTTTGCAGGTTTAGCTTTGATGAAATCCATTATGTTAATAGTTTCTTTAAGTTTTGATCTTGGAATTCTTGACCAACAACTCACCACAAGGTTTTAATGGTCTCCTGTTTCTGTGTTTTTTTCTAGAAGTAGTTTTTGCTCTTATATTTGGACACACGGTGATTTCCAGCCCTTTCAGGGCCTGTGGTTTCTATTCCATATGAAAATCAAGTTGTTTCAAGTCCCCACAAATCACATTTATTCTATTTTTAAGAATAGATGAATTTTTAAGAATTGATGAAACGGGCAGGTGTTTCTATCTAATCAATTGATTTGGTTTGATTGATTGATCTATTGCCACGCCCACCCACACCCTCCTCATGACTGGAGATTGGAGACTCCAAACTTGTTCTTCATAACATAGTTGGGGACATTCAGCACTCTTTACGGGAAGTTATAAAATCACATTGTCAGTTTGCAGTCTGAATTTTTGTAGAGCAAGCTGGCACTGTCATGGGACTGCTTGGAATTTGCAGCTCAATTAGGAGGGAGCTAACATCCCCAGTAACTCAATGAGATGGTATATTTTACCTTTTTGTCACAAAACAACTTAAAGAGGGAAGGTTTATTTAGGCTCACAGTTTCAGGGGTGCGGTCCATCATGGCAGGGAAGGCATGTTGGATGTGGCAGGCTCCGTGCCAGCGAGAGCTTGAGGGGGCGCCTCCTCACATCTTTAGATCATGCAGAAGTGGCATCCCCTTCAAGGCCCACCCTACTGTTCCACTTTGTCCTACCATGCCCCATTTCCCAAGGGTGCCATGACCTCTAAGACCAATGCTACTCCCGGGGGGGGGGCTGTATTGAAATCACGATTCTGTGAGGGACATTTCACATCCATGCCATCCTGTGGCACCTCTCAGAAAGCAGGGCTGATGGGGTTACTCTCCAGGGGTCTCCACCACAGAGTCACCGCAGATGTTCTCCCGAGGATGACAGCTTTCCCTGTGCTTCTGTTCTCATCACCCAAGCCTTATCCCAACACAAAAGTCCTATGGTTCCACCCTCCCAGCTTGGATTTCTCCTCTCTCTCTCTCTCTCTCTCTCTCTCTCTCTCTCTCTCTCTCTCTGGGACCCTCAACTGCCAATCCAGTGCCCCTCTGGGATATGCTGCTTGGAACCCATGCTCCATCTACACCCTCCCGCATCTCCCATGGGTGGGCACTGCTACTCTCCAGGTGGAGATTCAGAAGAGAGGCTTCTACTGAGACAGGCCAGCCCACGGGCAGCCATCCAAGGTGTGAGCCTGGCATGGAAGGGGAAGGCTGGGCCAGCCCGATGCCCTCCGACGGAGGAAGGCACAACCACAGTGTGTGTGGTGCACACAGAGGAACGGATCCGTCTTTAAAAGAAGGAACTTGCGACATGAACTGGAACAAATTGGACGCTAGGGGACAGGCATTGCATGACTTCGCCTCAGTGAGGTAAGTAGAGGGCACACAGGAGTGAAAGTACTTAGTGTCACCGAACAAAATAACAAAATGCTGATAGATGATGAAAAAGGTAATTCAGGCACACATGGGCATACACGTGTGTATGTATGTGTTATACATATATGTGTGTGCGTTATATGTGTGTTATATATATATATATGCATACATATTTCATTGCAATAAAATAGACTTCATCATGTTAGGGTTTCAATTATCAATCCTAGTATTGATCTCTTGCTGAGTGTTCACTTGACCTCAGCAAGACGCACCTGCTGACCTTACCTTCTCGTCTAGCCTGCAGTGGTCCACACAGAGTGAGGTGGTTATTGAAGTCAAGCCAATTAATATATGTATCATCTCAGAATTACCTGTGTCTATTTTCATGGTAAGAGCACATAAAATCCCCTCTTCTAACAAATTTCCAGGACCCAGAATGGTATTCTTAACTGTAGTCCATCCGCATTGCTTGTATTTCAAGATTCTCCCGTCCCATCTAGCTGACCCAATGTGCTTTCTGAGTCCTGTCTCTCCTCTCCCTTGGGTAATCACCCTTCCCTCTTTCCCTAAGGATTGGACTCTTTCTATTTCCACATAGAAGAAAAATCATACAGTCTTTAAAAAAATCTATCTAGATGATTTTGCTTATTATAAAGTCCTCTGGGTTCATCCACTTGTTATGAATCACAAAATCACGTTCTTCTTTAAGACAGGGGCCACTTTCTCTTTTCAAGTTGAAAAACATTCATATCCATAAATCCACACATTACAATTTCATTATCGAAAAATCCACCAATGAGTATTTGGTGTTTCCACTGAGGGTTAAGATATGGAGATCTTGGGGGTTGGGGATTGAGCGCTTGCCTAGCAAGCCGAAAGTCCTCAGCACGGCAAAAAGGGGGGGATCTTAAGTGATTTTACTTCAAATTTAAAAAGAAGAAGAAGGTTCTGGTGGAGATGTGCACACCAGCGCTCCCATCTACTTGCAAGGCTGAGGTGGGAAGACCTTGTGAGCCCAGGACAACATGGAAGCCACACCCTCTTTCCAAAGAAAATGAAGAGGAAGGAGAAAGGGAGAGAGAGAGAGAGAGAGAGAGAGAGAGAGAGAGAGAGAGAGAGAGAGAGAGAAAGTTCTAGCTAGGTGAGATGATTGATGTTAACGTCTCAGTGTCTGCATCACATTGTCAAAACATCAAATCATATGCCTTAAACATCTAAAAATTCCTCTGTGTCAGTGATAGCTCAATAAAGCTGAAATTAAAAGATAATATTGGATCATACACCCCTCTGGATGGCAGGCAGTGCCCCCCAGACTCCTCCAGGGGCACCTCCCTCCACCAAGTATTACATTTGTCCTCAGGGCTACCCATGGTATCAGACAAGTGACAACAAGTTCAGTCAGTGATGCAAAAATCACTTTGAGGACTGGGGAGAGGGTTAGGGGCACTTACTCCAAAGCCCAACAGCCTGGGTTCGATTCCCCAGTACCCACGTAGACCCAGGTGTGCAGAGTGCATATGGAGTTTCTTTGCAGTTGTAGGGGCCCTGGTGTGCCCAGACTCACCCTCTGTGTGTCTGCCTCTTTCTCCCTGTCTCTATCTCTCTCTCAAGTAACACAGATGTAAAATGTCACTTTGAGACAATTAAAAGCCATTAGCAATCTTGGCTGTTTTACACAAAATTTGGTTTCTAATCTGAAAAATTCCTAATTTTAAAACCCTAACAAAATATTTTGCTACTTCATAACCAAATGGCCACATGTATTTAAATCAAAAGCCATGAACAAGAGTCCCATGACATTTTACAGGAATATGAAGAATGGTCTATTTAAAGAAAACTCAAGTATAATCAATACTGATTTTATTGGTATGATTGGTCATTTTATTATCAGTTGGACTAATAATTTCAGTATTTTCCAAGAACAGTAAGATCAACCATTGCTATATAAATAATATTCTGGTTAAATAGGATAATTTTAGAACCATAAGTTAATTATCAATTACAATGATGCAAAAAAGTTCTCCCTTTTAACATAATAGCAAAAATCAATTAAAGGAGTATAAATATCCAGGAAAACTTTTTTAAAAAATATTTTATTTATTTTCAAGAAGAGAGAGAGAGAGAGAGAGAGAGAGAGAGAGAGAGAGAGAGAGAGAGAGAGAGAACCAGGGCCACCACCTTGTGGGTCTGGCTTATGTGGGTCCTGGGGAATTGAACTGGGGGCCTCAGGCACTGGAGCCAAGTGCCTTAACCACTGAGCAATCTCTCCAGCCCTCCAGGAAAGCTTTTAAAGAAGAATGGTAAACAATCTTCTAGAATAAAATCAGTGGGGGGGAATCAGTGGTAGAGTGAGAGAGGAGACTGGAAGTCTAAATTGTCTTCCAAGTAGATTGGAGCGTGTCTCATTCTCTTCAAGGTGCAGAAATGTTTCTACAGGGTGAAGCAAAAAAAAAATGTATCTAAAGTCTTTCTAGAAGAAACCATGAGCAAACAGCAGGGGAAAATTTGAAAGCAAAACTTCACTGGAGTTTGAGGGACTACTTACACCAGATCAACTCTACCAGGAACGAGAGAGAGTAAGTCTGTTCCTTGTGCTCGAAGAAGGAGTTGGCTGTCCGTATTCAAGAGCCTCGTGTGGACAGATTCAACCAATTGGGAAGCAAAAGATTTAGAACAATATTAGGTCGTTGCTGGTACATACTATGTACACAGTCAGATACGTACAGACTCATCTTGGCATTGTTCCCTCATCAGAGCAGCTGTTTTCATAGTATTTACATTGTGTCATGTTTGATAAGAAAGCTGATATGACTCAAAGTACAAGGTGTTGTGGTTTGATCCAGGTGTCCCCCACAAACAAATGAATGTGTTCTGAATGATCGATCCTCAGCTGATGGCAGTTTGGGTTTTACAACCTTGATGGAGCTGTGTTGTTGGGGGCGGGCTTATGGGGTTATAAACCAGATTCCCCTTGTCAGTGTTTGGCACACCTTCCTGCCGCTATTTCCAGTGCTGTGGCAGAGGTGATGTCCAGCCCTCTGCTCATGCTATCGTTTTCCCTGCCAGGATGGAGTCTCCCCTCGAGTCCGTAAGCCAAATAAACCCACTCCTCCACAAGCCGCTTTTGCTTGGGTTCTTTCTGCGCAGCAACAGAGAATGCTGACTGCAACACAGGTAGAAAGACATTTGCTTGCAAAGCCTGGCAGCCCATAGTTCAATTCCCCAATATCCATGTAAAAGCCAGATGTGCAGAGTGGCATATGCATCTGGAATTCATCTGCAATGGCAAGAGGCCCTGACACACCTATATTCTCTCTCTCTCTCTGTCTTTCTCTCTCTCTCTCTCTCCCTCCCTCCATCCATCTCATACACAAAGAAATATATATATATATATATATATAAATATATATATATATATATATATATATATTTATATATATATATATAAAAGTATATGGAAGCCAGGCCTTGCAGCCCAGACCTGTAATCCCAGGTACTTGAGACAGCTGATGCAGGAGGATCCCAGGCCAGCTTGGGCTACAGAGTGAGTTCAAAGCCAGCCTGGGGAATTTAGTAAAACAGACCCTGTCTCAAACTAAAAGTCAAAAGAGGGTTGGGAGCATGGCCTACGAGTCGAGCAGCTGCGTTGAATCCAGGAGGATCTAGACTCAGTCTCCAATAATGGAAAACAAAGCAAAACAAAACCCACCTGGGAGGATTTTGTGGTGGTTTCATCCAGGTGTCCCCCATAAACATGTGTTCTGAATGCTTATCTCCAGCAGAGTGCAATTTTGGAACCTTGTCATAGCTAGCTTCCCCTTGCCAGTGTTTGGCACACTCTCCTGCTGCTGTTGTCCACTTGACATTGGCCAGGAGGTGATGTCCAGCCTCTGCTCATGCCATTGCTTTCCCTGCCATCATGGAGCCTCCCTTTGAGTCTGTAAGCCAAAACCAACTCCTTCCTCCACGAGCAGCTTTCCCGTGCTGTCTGCAGTGATGGAGTGTGTACGTGAGTGCAGCATCGTTTCACACGAAGCAGTTAAGAGCCTCAGGATCTTGGGTTCCTGGAGCAGTCTCCCACCGATGCTGAGGAATGGTAGCTGGAGTCAATCCCACAAGCCAATGCAGGAACCAGGGCGCTCCCAGCTGCCCTGTGAGATGACCTTAGCATGTGAGTAGTTCCTGTGAGTGGCACGAGGGAAGGCAGAAGCTTCAGTTTATGTTTGTGTCACACTCCACCACGAGCTACTGTGGATTACGAGGTTAAGTCTTAAATACAAATCCAACCACAGCAAAGCACTGGGTACAGAAATGACCTTTTGGCTGCAAAACGATTAAATCCTGATAAAAACTGTAGTGGGTTGTGGTAGGCGGATGCCCAGCATAGCCTCATGGGTTTTGAATGCTTGGTTCGTACCTGGTGGGAGGTGGAGCCTGGCTGGAAGAGGTGCATTGCTGAGGGTGGGCTTTGGGGTGTTAGAGGCCAGCTTCCCTCTTCCAGAGCTCAGCTTAGTCTCTTGCTTCTTTCTGCCAGATACTGTGGAAGAGGTGATGTCCGGCCTCTGCTCTACCTTCCTTTCCCTGCCATCACAAAGTCTTCTCTTGAAACCGTGAGCCAAAATAAACTCTCTCCTCCCCTCAGCTGCTTCTGATTGGGTGTTTTGTTCAGCAATCAGAAGGTAACTGCAACATAGATCAATGGAGTTAATCAGATAGGATGTAAATATCTCTCAATGAAATTGTAAACAAAACTCATCATTAAAGATATTTTCTTTTTCTTTTTTTTTTTTTTTTTTTTTTTTTTTTTTTTTGTTTTTTTGAGGTAGGATCTCACTCTAGCCCAGGCTGACCTGGAATTCACTATGTAGTCTCAGGCTGGCCCTGAACTCACAGAGATCCTCCTACCTCTGCCCCCCAAGTGCTGGGATTAAAGGCGTGAGCCACCATGCCCGGCTCATTAAAGATATTTTCTATGAAAATAAATGTCAGTCTTCTCTTGACAGTGTCCAGGTTGTGGTGAGTCTGAGACGGGGAGGAAACCCCTGACCCCCACTTCCACGTGGGCTTTACCCCCCTCTAGGCAGGAGCTCCCTATACTTTCTCCTTGTTCCTTCTCTTAATCTAGTGAATCTAATAAAATAGCTCTGAACCTTGAAAATAAATAAAATAAATGATCATTTTCCTACTTACATAAAAATCCACATGCATTAAAAAAAATCAAAATGTCAGGCTGCAGGCTGCAGACATAGCTCCATGGTGGCGTGCACACAAAAGGATCTGGTTCAATCTCCACACACACACACACACACACACACACACACACACACACAACTCTAAAAGCAAAAGAAGTGCAAAGGCCACGAAAGAAAGTGGGGTCCCAAGAGAACACAGGTAGCTGGAGTCAACTTTCAACCCCTCAAGTCAATGCAGGGACCACACGGAGCAATGCTTGAACACTACTCTGAACCATCACACTTAGGAGGGTTTTCGGGTCCATCAAAGAGACGGAAGGTGGAGTTGGTAGAAGAATAAATTGTAACTATTAAGAGGGCAATTTAACTGTATGCATTGATAATTTTTAAAATGCGCCCTTCCTCCCTCCCTCCCTCCCTCCCTCCCT
>PVHP010029373.1:0-22426 GCA_004024765.1 Zapus hudsonius
CTCTCCCCCTCCCCCCCCCCCTCTCTCTCTCTCTCTCTCTCTCTCTCTCTCTCTCTCTCTCTCTCTCTCTCTCTCTCTCTGCTCTCTGTCTGTCTTCATGTTGGTGGCCTGTCTGACTTGTACTTCTTTCACCTGAACACCAGTGTGCAAGTGGCTGGGGAAGGCAAGGACTCTTGCCCTAGTACAATGTTTTGTTCATTTCCTACATGTATTTTGCTTCCTTTTCATTTTGTTATATGTATCACTGTCCTCTAAACTCTGGGTCTATCACATGAGTAATAACTCTTTTGACCTTTTCTAGCTATCTGTTTTCTTGCCATCTGAATTTCCTGGCCCCTGCCTTGGTATTTTCATGTTCTGTTACAATATATGGACTCTGAGTCCTTCACTATTTCATTATATCCTCTCTGGTCTTTTTTTGTGAAGGAAATATCTTTGGCTCTTATGCTTTGCCACACAAATATGTGGGTGCCAGGTTTGCATCTTCATGCTCTTCTTTCCACATATGTGTGTGTTTCTTCTGAATCTTTGGGTGTGTGTGCGTGGGCATGTGAGTGTGTGTGTGTGTGTGTGTGTGTGTGTGTGTGTGTGTACAAACTGTTCCAGCCTTTCCCTAGATACCCATGTTCCTTAAATTAGCCTCATAATTCATAATTTCTCCCCAAATCAATAATTTATAATGTATCATCAGAATCAAAATATTCAGTTCTTTGCTAAGTATACAAGAACCCAAATTTGGTATTCAAAGCCCTTCCTGAACCCCCAAATCCTACATCAGTATCACATAATAAGTGGACCAATTCCTCTTCTTGTTAACAATCAAA
The DNA here is from genome assembly GCA_004024765.1 of Zapus hudsonius. Lineage (NCBI taxonomy): Eukaryota > Metazoa > Chordata > Mammalia > Rodentia > Dipodidae > Zapus > Zapus hudsonius. The sequence goes on from PVHP010029373.1 coordinate 825, forward strand.
AGAAAATTGATAACAGATTTGGGAAATAAGTGCAACTAGATATAGAGTGGACAACCCTTAAATAAATTTTTTTGGTTTCTGTGTTTTTTAAGGTAGGATCTCACTGTAGCCCATGGGACTCACCCTGTAGTTCCAGGATGGCCTCAAACTCAGTGATCCTCTGACCTCTGCCTTTCAAGTGCTGGAATGAAAGAGGGAAAAGATGAATTCTGCTTCCCACTAGCAGCAAGAAAGTCCATGAATGGCCTTTCCTCACAGTCATGTTGTTCATGTCCTTTCTGCTTCCTACAGAGATTCTCTTCCTGGCTTCAAGCATTCAGGGCATTTATAATGCACAAATTTACCTTCCTTGGTCTACTGGAAGAATGACAGATAGACTGAGATGAGAAGGGAGTTCCTAATGCCTTTAGTGTGATGAAGTTCCAAAGAAAATGTTTTAAGAAAACATTGCTTCTGGGTCTGGCTTAGAGATACATGCCTGTAATCCCCACATATGAGAGGCGGAGAGAGGAGGATCAAGCAGGAGTTCAAGGCTATACTCAGCTACATAGTTAAGTTCAAGGCTAGTCTGTTGGACTACACAAGATCCTATCTCAAACAAACAATAAACTATTGTTTTCAAATTTTAAACATCACATACATAAGGATATAATTTATTTTTTGGTTTTTCGAGGTAGGGTCTCGCTCCAGCCCAGGCTGACCTGGAATTCACTATGTAGTCTCAGGGTGGCCTTGAACTCACATCAATCCTCCTACCTCTGCCTCCCAAGTGCTGGGATTAAAGGCATGTGCCACCATGCCCAGCTTTGATATAATTTTTAATATGTTTTTCTTCATTAAAATGTAAGCAAAGAAATGAGAATTTACACCGAAAGTGGTGGTGTATGCCTTTAATTCTAGCACTTGGGAGGCTGAGGTAGGAGGATTGCTGTTAGAAGCCAGCCTGAGACTACATAGTGAATTCCAGGTCAGCCAGGGCTAGAGTGAGACCCTACCTGGAACAACAAAATGAAACAAAAAAATAAGCAAGGAAGGGAAGGAGACAGAGGGGGGAATGACAGCCTGGATTAGAGAGACCCTACCTTGAAGAAAAATAAAATGGGAATTTACTTATAACTTTATTTTATTAAAACAATGTGAGAAACATACCCTGTGGTTCATAGACATGTTTGATTTATGTTGCTAATGTAACAAACCTTTCTATGGTACTTGGTATGTGCTGATTCTATGAGGCAGGTACTGAGGCAATTTTGGGGTAACAGGGCCCCAAAAGTAAAAGAAATATCCTTGAGCTTTTAAGGGAGAATCTGAGTCATCCTTATCCCTCCCCTAGAGTTTTTCAACCTCCACATTGTTAGAGGCCAGGAATACAAGGGGAGAATCTAGTTTCCCTTATCTCTTTTGGTCCTAGAAGAAAAATTTAGGTAGATCACTCCTTTCCTGAAAACCTGGCAGCACCCAGACACCTAGTATCAGTGCTAGACTAACCAGTTCACCCCATCCTGTAGACTCCTATGAAAGACCCCAATATGAGTCTCTAGATGGACTTTCCCATTTCTGGGAACCCCTCCTGTCTCTTGGGCAGGAGCTCTGTATGCTTTTCTTCTTTTCAGCTCTATAAGCTTTATAATAAAATCTTTCTAAAGTTCATCTTCTGGTCTATGGGTTTCATTTGTTAAAATTTATAAAACAAGAACCCAGAGGTCACTGACTGTGGATGTTTTGTGTGACCATAAGTGTCTTGTGCCCTAGCTCTTTAGTTATTACCCACCCAAGAGCTGAGAAAAGCTCCTTCACTTTCAAAGATAAGACAAATTCCTGTGTCAACCTCATCCCCATTTTACAGCTGGAAAGACTGGGAGGGAAGGGGGTTAAGTGATTTCCCATAGTCTCCTGGCTGGCAGTTGATAGGAGTAGGAGCAGAACCCAAGCTGTCTTCTTCAAAAGCTACTTTTTTTTTGCTTGTGTGTGTGGTATGTATGTTGAGCACATGTACCTAACCTTGAAGCACCTGCAGTGGAGGAAGTGGAATTCTGGGTGTTCTGCCATCAGGTGTCCTGCTGCATAATACTAGTACTGCAACTTGCTCCCCTGGCAAGCTCCACACTCTCTCCTCTAGCTGGACTCCATTAGTCCCTCACTGACACCCTACACTACTTCATCCTGTCACTACTCACTAAGACTCCCTGTGCTAGCTTTGTGTCTTTATCCTTTTGAACTTTTTATTGATAGCTTCCATAATTATAGACAATAGGAGAGATGGCTCCGTGGTTAAGGTGCTCAGCCTGTCTCTGCTCCCCTGGGGGACTCAGTTACAGATGTACATGGCCATGGCCAGCTATTTATGTGGGTCATGTATATTTGAACTCAGGCAGTCATAGCCCCCACCCCCTCAGGCCCTCAGCCCCCACAGAAATGTTATTTTATACTAGTCCGCCCTGGCTTTCCTTTGAGGTCAAACACTGTACTATATTGTTACAGTGAGAAATCACATCACATTCTTATTTTATGTTGTTGCATTTTATTTTTATTTTATTATTTGAAAGCAGAGAGAAAGGAACACACAGAAAGAGTTAGAGAGAGAATGGACACACCAGGGGCCCCAGCCACTGCAAATGAACTCCAGATGCATGCACTCCTTTTGTCCATCTGACTTTATGTGGGTACTGGGGTTATCAGGTTTTGCAAGCAAGCACCTTAACCACTGAACCATCTCTCCAGCCCATGGGTTTTTTTGCTTCTCACTTGTGTGATGTTAATACTTGGAAAGAAAATGGGTGTTGAGATGCCATGAATCTCAACCAAAAGAAATATCACCTTATTTTTGTAATTTCAAGCCTAGACACATCTTCCTGAAAGTGAATTGTTTTTCTAGACTGTATTCACACCCATGGCATTCCTATTTGGCCATATCAAAGTCATATATAAAGACGTGGTAAGTAGTGCTATAGGCAGGAAACATCTTATTCTTGTGATTACGTTTTGACCAACATAGTTACAGAGAATAATCTTAAACTGTGGCTCCTAGCTGACGTAATAGGATGTGAAGGTAAATTGATAGTCTCATGGTTTTTGTGACTGGGATTTTGTGGCTAAGCCTCTAGGTAAGCAGTTTCATGTGCTGACAAGTTAATCAGGCATTTGTTAAAGACCCATGTCATTCCTTTGCCCCACCCCCACCTAGCAAAAAAAAAAATAGTGCTGACACTCTGTGCAGATTTGCCAAATTTCCTTTCAGTCTGCTGCTGTAAAATCACTGCGGGGGGGGGGGAGATGGCATGGTGGTGCACACCTGTAATCCCAGGACTCAGAAGGCAGAGGTAGGAGGATTGCCATGAGTTTGAGGCCACCCTGAGAATTCCAGGTCTACCCTGGCTAGAGCAAAATCCTACCTTAAGAAATAAAATAAAATCACTGCTAAATCTTGTAATCAAAACTGACAGTACTGAAAATTAATTGCAAGCTTCTCAAACTATGCTTTGTCCTTAATAATAATAATGACACAGTCCCAGAAACCAAAGCACAAAGCCATCAAATCACTCAATCTAATGAGAACTTAGGTTTACCAAATTAAAACAGCAATTTGTAGACTAGTGTTCTTCTAGGCCAAATTAATGATCCTTTCAGAGAAACTTGCTTAAATGAAAGTATTACAGCTTGCCTCATTAAGACTCATTTACCATTTGGAAGGCATATATATATATATATATATATATATATATATATATGCTGATAGATAGATAGATAGATAGATAGATAGTGTTGTTCATTTTAGGGTGATCAAGTGTAAAATAAAATAGATTATGGCAAAGAACTGGAAGAATTTGATTCTGGCTCTTTGAATATAAACAAATTACCTTGTCTCTCTCCTCCTCTGCAAGTTCTGAGATTTTTAAAAATTATTTTATTTACAAGCAGAGAGAGATAGAAGAGACACAGAGAGAATAGGCACTCCAAGGCTTCCAACTGCTGCAAACTGCAGATGCATGTGCCTCTTTTGCATCTGGTTTTATGTGAGTACTGGGGAATGGAGCCCCAGTTGTTAGGCTTTTCAGGCAAATGCCTTAACTGCTGAGCCATCTCTCCAGCCCAAGCCAAGATTTGAAGCTCCTAAATTGCCACGTTTTGAGTCTAGCTATAGAATTTAGGGATTATATGCTGCTAGCTAACCCCATTTTGAATGTTATCCTTATTCTGTATGTGCATTTACTATAGTGCTGGGTGTCCATGTTTTAATACACATCAATATAAGCTACTACGATGGGTTGGGGGTTTAGCTCAGTGAATGAGCAAGTGCAAGGCCCTGTTTCGGTTCACAGCACAAGAAAAAAATAATGAAATAAAATAAATAAACTACTATGATTATGACACGCATACATGAACACCGTACATTATCACACAAGTACCTTAGGAAGTCCCTAAGTCACTCGAGAATTGATGAAAGAAGGCCTCAGCGGGAGCTTTTCCCTTCCGGTCTTCACAGGGCGCCAAACCATGGGCGGGGCTTGAGGTCACTTCCTGCGGAACTCCACAGCCTCCGAGCTGCTGATTGGCTTTCGGGCTGGCACCTGGGGACGTTTCCGGCTGGTGAGCTCGGAGTCCGGGAATGCACCATGGCGTCTGCACGCGGCAGCCTGGGCACTTCCCGAGCCTCCGGCTGGAAGGAGTCTGAGAGAGGACGCCAGGAAGCATTGGAGAAACTGAGGCAGGCCAGGGCCGGCGAGAAGCCGCCTTATGAGGTGGGGGACGTGGACGAGGAGCAGAATTCCAAGCTGGTTCGGGCTCACCTGGAGGATGACTGGACTGTGGGGGAGGCTGGCGTCGGCTACGTGGAAGACGGCCGGGAGGTCTTCGAGGATGGCGCCCTCCCCGTGGGCGGGAAGGGAGAGAGGGGCACGGCGCACGGTCAGGAAGGGAGACCTACGGAGGCCAAAGCCAACACTATCGAGGCAATGTTCATGGCTAGTGCTGGAAGGAAAACTGCAGACAGACCTGTAGACTTGTCCAGGGAAGACGTGCTGGGTGACATTCTGCAGGATTTGAGCACTGAGAAACCTCAGAGAACTCTACCACGTGTAAAGATACCGAAGAACCAAAAAGCTGCTGGAGAATGGCTGAATGCTTTCTCTGTGCACACCTCCAAGGCGATTCCTTCAGGAAAACCTGCTTCCCCTGTCTTCAGGAAGGATCCTCTGTTGACTTCTGTTCCTCTTAGGCATGCTGAGTTTGCTGGAGAGCTGCAGCAGCCAAAGGATTCAGAAGACAAGCAGGAGTCTGGGGCAATAAAGTTTGAAGATGGTGACTTTTCTGAGCCCATGGAAGTTGAGGTGAAAGGCTTGGAATCTGTGACTGTCAATGAGCCAGCAGAGGGGGTGAAGCAAAAGGCAGAATCTACAAAAGGGACCATGTCCGACTTAGGAAGTTTTTCACCAGATGTCTCTTGGAAAGTTTATCAGGAGGGTGAAAGCAGTGTCTCAGCTCACAAAGTTCAACTGGATTCCAATCACCTACCATTGGTAACAGGGGCAGATGCGGAACAAGTGTTGCAATTTTATTGGCTGGATGCTTATGAGGATCAGTACAACCAACCAGGTATGGTTTTTCTATTTGGAAAAGTATGGGTTGAATCAGCCAAATCTCATTTGAGCTGTTGTGTCCTGGTGAAAAATATTGAGCGAACTCTATACTTTCTTCCCCGTGAAATGAAAATTGATCTAAATACAGAGGAAGAAACAGAAACTCCAGTTACAATGAAGGATGTTTATAATGAGTTTGATGAGAGAATAGCAGCAAAATATAAAATTATGAAGTTCAAGTCCAGGACTGTGGAAAAGAATTATGCTTTTGAAATACCCAATATTCCAGAAAAATCTGAGTACTTGGAAGTTAGATACTCTGCAGAAGTGCCACAGCTTCCTCAGAATTTAAAAGGAGAAACATTTTCTCACGTGTTTGGGACCAATACAACCAGTTTAGAACTGTTCTTGATGAACAGAAAAATCAAAGGACCTTGTTGGCTTGAAGTAAAAAAATCCACAGCTCTTGAAGCAGCCAATCAGTTGGTGTAAATTTGAGGCAGTGGCTTTGAAGCCAGACCTGGTGAATGTAATTAAGGATATCAGTCCTCCTCCACTTGTAGTGCTGGCTTTCAGTATGAAGACAGTACAGAATGCGAAGAGCCATCAGAATGAGATTATTGCTATGGCAGCTTTGGCCCATCATAGTTTTGCATTAGATAAAGCACCTCCACAGCCTCCCTTTCAGACCCACTTCTGTGTTGTGTCTAAGCCAAAGGACTGTATTTTTCCATGTGCTTTCAAAGAAGCAATTAAGGAAAAAAATGTGAAGGTTGAGGTTGCTGCAACAGAAAGAACCCTGCTAGGTTTTTTTCTTGCAAAAGTTCACAGAATTGATCCTGATATCCTTGTGGGTCATAATATTTGTGGTTTTGAACTGGAAATGCTACTGCAAAGAATTAATGTGTGCAAAGTTCCTCACTGGTCCAAGATAGGTCGACTGAGACGATCCGTCATGCCAAAATTTGGGAGCCGGACTGGATTTGGTGAAAGAAATACTACCTGTGGCCGAATCATATGTGATGTAGAAATTTCAGCAAAGGAATTGATTCATTGTAAAAGCTACCATTTGTCAGAACTTGTTCAACAGATTTTGAAAACTGAAAGGAATACAATTCCAACAGAAAATTTACAAAATATGTATAGTGAAACTTCTCATCTGTTGTACCTGTTGGAACACATCTGGAAAGATGCCAGGTTCATTTTGCAGATAATGTGTGAGCTAAATGTTCTTCCATTAGCATTGCAGCTCACTAAGATCACTGGGAACATTTTGTCCAGGACACTGATGGGTGGACGATCTGAGCGAAATGAATTCTTACTGCTTCATGCATTTCATGAAAACAACTATATTGTGCCTGACAAGCAGATTTTCAGAAAATCTCAGGAAAAACTGGGAGATAAAGAGGAAATTGATAGAGATGCCAATAAATACAAGAAAGGACGTAAGAAAGAAGCTTATGCTGGAGGCTTGGTTTTGGACCCCAAAGTTGGTTTTTATGACAAGTTCATTTTGCTCTTGGACTTCAACAGTTTATATCCTTCCATCATTCAGGAATTTAACATTTGTTTTACAACAGTGCAAAGAGTTGTTTCACAGGTGCAGGATGTTACAGAGGATGGAGATCAAGAACAGATCCCTGAGTTGCCAGATCCAAACTTAGAAATGGGCATTTTGCCAAGAGAGATTGGGAAACTGGTAGAGCAGAGAAAACAAGTAAAACAGCTAATGAAGCAGCAAGATTTAAATCCAGACCTAGTTCTTCAGTATGACATTCGACAGAAGGCTTTGAAGCTCATGGCAAACAGTATGTATGGTTGCCTGGGATTTACCTACAGCAGATTTTATGCCAAACCACTGGCTGCCTTGGTGACATACAAAGGAAGGGAGATTTTGATGCATACGAAAGAGATAGTACAGAAGATGAATCTCGAAGTTATTTATGGAGATACAGACTCAATTATGATAAATACAAATAGCACCAATCTCAAAGATGTATTTAAATTGGGATACAAGGTAAAAAGGGAAGTCAATAAACTGTACAAACTACTTGAAATAGATGTTGATGGTATTTTCAAGTCTCTGCTACTACTGAGGAAAAAGAAATACGCTGCCCTGGTTGTTGAAGCAACATCAGACGGAAATTATGTTACCAAGCAGGAGCTAAAAGGATTAGATATAGTTAGAAGAGATTGGTGCGAGCTTGCTAAGGACACTGGAAACTTCGTCATTGGCCAGATTCTTTCCGATCAAAGCAGGGACACCATAGTGGAAAAAATTCAGAAGAAGTTAATAGAAATTGGAGAAAATGTGCTAAATGGCAGTGTCCCAGTGAGCCAACTTGAAATTAACAAGGCATTGACAAAAGATCCCCAAGATTATCCTGATAAAAAAAAGCCTACCTCATGTACACGTTGCCCTGTGGATAAATTCTCAAGGCAGCAGGAAGGTGAAAGCTGGAGATACTGTCTCATATGTCATCTGTCAAGATGGGTCAAACCTCACTGCAACTCAGAGGGCCTATGCACCTGAGCAGCTCCAGAAACAGGACAATTTAATAATTGACACTCAGTACTATCTGGCCCAACAGATACACCCAGTTGTGGCTCATATCTGTGAGCCCATAGATGGGATTGATGCTGTACTGATTGCATCATGGTTAGAACTGGACACCACCCAATTTAGAGTTCACCAGTTTCATAAAGATGAAGAGAATGATGCTCTACTTGGTGGTCCAACACAGCTTCCTGATGAAGAAAAATACAGGTATTGTGAAAAATTTAAATGTCCCTGTCTTATCTGTGGAACTGAAAATATTTATGCTAATATCTTTGATGGTGCTGGAACAGACATGGAGCCCAGCTTGTACCATTGCAGTAATACTGATTGTAAGGCTTCACCACTGACCTTTATTGTACAGCTGAGCAACAAATTGATCAAGGACATTAGACATTGCATTAAAAAATACTATGATGGCTGGTTGATATGTGAGGAACCAACATGTCGCAATCGAATTCGGCACCTTCCCCTTCAATTCTCCCCAAATGGGCCCCTTTGTCCAGCCTGCATGAAAGCTGTACTTAGGCCCGAGTATTCTGACAAGTCCCTATATACCCAGTTGTGCTTTTACCGGTACCTTTTTGATGCGGACTGTGCACTGGAGAAACTTGCTGAACATGAGAAAGATAGACTGAAGAAGCAGTTTTTTACTCCCAAAGTTCTTCAGGACTATAGAAAAATCAAGAATGTAGCAGAGCAGTTCTTATCACAGAGTGGCTACTCTGAAGTAAACCTCAGCAAGCTCTTCACTGACTGTACTGTGAAGTCCTGAGGAACCCAGGAGCAAGTAAGGGGGCATGTCATGTTCTATAGATGTAGACTGAGGGGGAGGTGCAAAAATATTGAATCTTCTAAATGGTCTTCATATCATTGTTCCACTGAAGCCTTCTCCAAGTACATGAAGACCTTAATATATTAGTGACTGGGTTTCTGTTGGACGGAAATTGCTACTTTGAGGATGGCCAGAAAGTAAGTGATCCTGGGCTTTGTCCTGGTGCAAGGCAGAGGTACCCCAAAAAGAGGGCCTTGGAGCCTGCTGGGAATACTAACATTTTGCCTTTTCACATGACAATTATATCTACTCTTAATGTAAACACTTCCTTAGTCACTTGCTTCAGACCTGGCTGTCTTTCTGTCTTGTTTCCCGTGAAGTTGGTAAGGGAGAACACTTAGAAATCTTGCACTAAGTACATTAAACAGAGCATGTTTCCTAATCGAATTGTTCCATAATTGAACACACAATTGAGTGGATATTTTATACTCATATAGCTTTTGTTTCCTGTACATAGAAAGTTCAGATAAAGCCGGGCATGGTGGTGCACGCCTTTAATCCCAGCACTCGGGAGGCAGAGGTAGGAGGATCGCTGTGAGTTCAAGGCCACCCTGAGACTACATAGTGAGTTCCAGGTCAGCCTGGACTAGAGCGAGACCCTACCTCGAAAAACCAAAAAAAAAAAAAAAGTTCAGATAAAGATTTATACAACAGGAAAGAACATTTAAAATACTTTGTCTTAACATTTCACAAAATAATGTGTAGAGGTTGGGGTAAAGATCAGTGATCACTGAGCTGTACTCAGAAGAATGGAGGTGCTCATTGGCCCTGGTGCTCACTATTTTCATCATTTCTTTAGAATGGTAACCTCTTTACAACAGTAAAAAAAAGTATTTTAGTAGGTCTTTCTTTATAGATTGGGAAGATTTCACTAATAAGACATATTTTCCTTTTAGGCAACTTAGGGTGGCTGGGCCCCCTAAAATAAAAAGCAGGAATATCCTTGAATCTGGGTTACCCTAAAGTTATTGGTGCATTGGTATATTGGTAAGGAACCCCAAAATTCCAATTATAGATTGGTGTCTTATTGGCTGGGAAACTAAGAAGGTATTTTTTACAACAGTCTTCCTCTTGGGACCTTTCTCCTCACTTTCTTTTGGCCCACTTTAAAATACTGAACCCACCCATGCTGGTGTAAGGGGGAGGGACTCATGGACACTTCATAAACCAGAGTGGCCCTCTGGTAAATGACGAGAACAAGGGAAAACATAGCACAAGGGAATACTAATCAATACTTTCTTTCTTGCCTAAGATTCCATGACCAAATGGATAAACTGAGCCAACTCAAATAAAATGTTTTCCATCTAAAAAAAAGACAAAAAACGAAATGGGTTGCTCAGTGGATAAAGACACTACTGACTGTAAACGCTACACATTTCCTGCTTTGCTTATAAATAAAAAGAAAAGGGGGCATATTGATTTCTGTGTCATGGATGATAGTTCCTTTCTTCTGAACTCACCTATAGTCACCTCTATCAGATAGAATTTCTAACCAACAGAGATTGGTAAAATGGGTAAACTGAATTAATATATTTGATCAGGTTACAAATTCCTTAAAGTAAGACAACCATCAGACTTGCCTAGAGTGTACATCAAAGTAAAAAACAGGTATTACCATAGAGCCCCTCTAAGATGATTAAGTTCTTAAAATACCTGTAACATAGAAAAATTCCAATCAGAAGTTAAAACCCATCCCAAAATATTCACAAACCAGGGTGTACCATATCCCAGGCAACCTCAGAGTGGAGAAGGCCAAGGAGATCCAAGGATAAACCCCCTACCCCAGATGAACATTTAGGCTATCAAGACAGGAGTAAGTGTGTAAGTCTCCATACTTAGGCTTAAATTGTCTCTGGCACATCTCATATGGCAACTGGGGGGAAAATAGGGGGATTGGAGCTTGGGAGCTGGCCCTCAAGGATGAGCACAGAAATCCTATTTTGGACCTCCCTGGCTCCAAGAGACACATATACCAAAATCTGTGTACCTCTTTTAGTTGGGGAGGAAAATGGGAAATTTGGGTCAGTGCTCCTGTAGGCAGGAGATAAGAAACCCTAATTTCTTCTCCCCAAACCCAGTTCTGGAGGGATGCCCCCTCCAACTAAAAGATGAAGGACAGAATGGGGCATAACCTGTCCCAAGACTTTTATTCATCATCCCCCCCACATTTTTCAGATGGGATAATTTGCCTCCAAAGCCACCCATATCCTAATTTAAAAGCCTCATAAACTAAAATGGTTTTTGATCCAAATTTTAACTCTAAAAAAGGTGCTTAAAACTTACCAACAAAAATTAGTTGAAATAAAACATTTAAATGGATAAAATATAAAATATGTTTACTTGATGCCAAAGTTTTTACTAATTTTTTTAAAAAGTTCATTTGTCTATGGTCTAAGGGTTATAAAAACTGGTTTTGAGGCTTTCAATAAAATAAATAAGGTTCCTCTATTGGTTAAGGTTATAACTATTAAAAAAAAGACTTAAGTCCTATGGCTAAGGTTCACTCATTAACAGCTCACTAAAGCTAATTTGTTCATGGTCTAGGAAATATAAAAACTGGCTTTATAAGGCACTCAACCAAGTTAGCTATGTTTCTTTATTTGTCAATGTTTTAACTATTGGGGAAACTGAGTTTTTAAGTTAAAGGTTTACTTATTAGTATTTAATTTTCTAAGATAAGGTTCTCATACCTAAAAATATTGTGGTTTTAAAGATAGCTTTTGTTTTGTTCATACTAATCCTGTTAAATACTTATTATTAGGTTTAATCATTTAAGTAATTTCAGTCATTGTGATTTTTTTTTAATTTTTATTTACTTGTAAGCAGACAGTCATTGTGACTTTTATCCTCCTGTTAGGTAATATACATTGGGACAGCTTGCTTAAGCTTTATCAAAATTAAGTCATGGGTAAAACATAAAATTTCTTTATGTTAATAAAAATTTCCAATGTACAGCAGATTAATTGCTATCCAAGATTAAGTTAACAACATTGGTGGTTAAACAGTATTTTCTCTTTCAAAACAGATTTGTCAAGAATTATATTAGAGCTCAGCGTTTCAACAATGACCAAATTCTGTTCTATTGTGTGTAATCACATTTTTCATCAAGATTTCCTTTAAACAATTGTCTCATTTCTGGTATTTCAAGGTTATTACTTATAAGTAAACTAACTCTTAAGATATATTCATTCCTGCTTCAGGGTACAGTCTCATGCTCAAACAATGGTCTTCATCTGAGGAAAATGATTTCAGGCTCTATAGTTGTGCTTCTAACCTTTCCTGGGTAACTGGTTTGTTTTCAAACACAGATACCAGACTTTATGCTGTGTTACTTATCTGTTCCGGATGATTTCCAAGTTAAATCAATTTGTTTGGATTTGCTGATAGACATAATGTTTTCAGGATTGGTAATATGTTCTGCCTGTATTTATAGATATTGGATATTTTAAAAAATAGGTTGTGTTTATCTTCCATACTTAACTTATGGCCTGCACTGTCACAGGACAACTAAACTTAAAGGTTAAATAAATTAACTTAAAATGTTTGTGCCATTCTTTAGATATGTTTCACTAATCAGATGTGATATATATTTATATATTTATATATACCCTTCAAGTTTGGTGCAACTTCCTTTCTAAGTGTTCTAACAACCTATATAGAAGCCAAAACCAATTGGAATCATTGGAGCTAAATAGGCCAATGTTTTGGCCTCTGCTCCAAGGTCACAAGGCCACTGGAGATGATGGGACACTGGCCCTCTGGTAAGTCACCTGTCTTTCTGATCAGGGAGGACACGGAGATCCAAAAACAAAAAATAGGTGTGCAGTCTAAGGAGAGTCACAACTGAGGACAACCAGTCCTTTAGGCTTCCCAAAGGGGGCAGACCACATGGTCAACATGGCCTTGACTCATCTTGACTAACAACACCTGGTGCTAGAGAAGCCACAGTGCTCCTCCAAGGTCCCTAGAATCTCTTTTGGAGAGCCATTAGTGACCCCAAAAAGCATACAGTTGATTAATTTTTTTTGGCTGCCTGTTTGGTCTTAAACACTCAGAAAGAAATGTATAACCAAGAAGATAGGGTTAAAATAAAAACTTTCCAAAAAGGAACACAGACAGGGCCTTAAAACATGTTGGCTCCCTTTCTAATAGTTCTAGTTCTATAATAAGGAAAAATAATCATAGATGTCTGTGGTGAGCCTGCATATATAAAATGGCTGCTATAGTTACAGTATGGCATAAAATGGCCGATATTGCCAGGATGGCACTGACATCCGCCCTATCCTCCCTGCCTTTAGGTTGTAAACAACTCCTTATTAGGATATAGATAAGAGCTTCCTCATAGCTTGCTACATCCTCTGATCACACCATCATACGTGGACCTATAGAGAATCAATACGTATGTAAGTCTGATTGGTTAGTACTCTGTATAACTGTGCTCCCCCAACCTGGTTCGGGGCCATTCCTGTGTTCATCATAAACCTGCTGAATAAACTGCTGCTGAGAAGAGCCTGGTGTCGCCTCGTTCTTGCTGGTCGAGCCGAGACGCGACAGATGTCAGAATGGTTGTTTTCAAATCTAATCCTTACCAGAAGCTACGTAAGTCAAGATGCTTCCTTATGCTGGTAACAATGATATGCTCCAGCCATCAGAATGGTTTGCTACTAAATAAGTCCTAAAGCCAAACATACACTAGACATCCCTAATAACAGCCAGTGGCACTATGGTGCCAACCTTTGGCCCTGGCTACCCCCAGGATCGATTGGAGGGTATACTCGGATCTCCTTAGATATAAGGACAACATGTGAAAACTTCAGAGTGTTCAATTTACTGGTTTTAAAACACCAATAAGCTAAAGATGTTTTTAAATGGTATGTCATATAAAACTAAAGGCTTTAAATAACACAGCTGAGAAAATATCCTATTAAATACTGAGATTCAAATGATGGGAAGGATGCTATACAAAATATCATGGCTTAGACATCCTCCTTACAACCCAGGGTGATGTACTTACCATTATCAAGATTAAATGTCATATATGTTTCTAATAACTCTGTTGATATGTCATCTACTTTACAAGCCAAAGAGAAACAGATTCGGACCATGTCAGACACTACTGTGCCATTCGGTGAACAACTCTGAGAGTGGATCTCAATCAACTCATGCTCAGATGGTCCAGAGGAAATCTAACTCCATCTGCCTGGGTTCCCTTGAATGCTCTCCAAGGCCTGGAAGTCTACAAAAATGAAAACACTAAAGATGTCCAGTTTGCTGTATGCCCACTCCCCCTTACCTGCTTGCTTTTGTTCTTTCTCCCCAATATTTTCTTCTGGGACTGTCTTCCTGCACTTCACCAATGCACTTGCAGGGTCCCTTAGTCCCCCCCAACTGCCACACCCGACGACCCCAGTCAGCTCGAAGAAATCAGATCGGTCTCCGTCCTGTTCCCCTAATAGCAGTTAGGGTGACTTCTTCAAAGGGGAGATTGAAGCAGTTTAGGGTGTCTGGGCCCCTGAAAAGAAAAAAGCAGGAATGTCCTTGGGCTTATTTTTGCAGTCTCCACTGTGCCGGAGATCCAGAGAAAAAAATCTGACTGATCTGTTTGTCCACCTAACCCCCTCCCTGGAGGTGGAATGAGACGTCTCCTGGCATTGTGGTTGGTCAAGTTTAACTGCCTGAGCCAGCCTGCGCCCAGACCAGTCAGCTGTCTCTCTGGCTCACCTGGGGCCGGAAATAGGAAACACCACCAAGAGTTTTAGACATGAGGAGGAGGAAAAATGTTTTTTCTTGGCTGGCCAGCGTAGAGTCCCCTAAACCTCTAGGTTTTGGTGAGCCCCTTCCCCCTCATCTCAGTCATGAGACAAGGGGGACCCCTTCTTCTCCCACATGGGCCTTTTCCAACTCATGGTGGGAGCTCTCTTTGCTTCTCTTTCCTTCTCTTAATCTAATAAAGTCTCTTTAAACCTTACCCTCTGGTTTATAGATATAATTCTTTAAATTCATAAAACAAGAATCCAAGGTACTCTAAAGTTGTTGGTACATTGGTGTATTGGCAAGGAATCCCAAAATACCTGTTATACCCTCAAGCAGCTGTGCTGTTTTTAAAAGAAGCATTTCTCTGTACTTTGTACCTAAGAATAAAAGTCTTCTAAAGGGGAAAAAGTATTAAAAGTAATTTACAAGGTAAAAGTAATTCCATTTGGTCCTCATTGAGAATGATATATAACAGGAAATTATTGCAGAGGTATGAGATCATTTAAATTACATTATTTATACTCCTATGGGCAGGATGCCATTTTACAGATAGGGATACTGAGGCATGGAGAAATTAAGTCACATATCCTAGTCACATTGCACACCCTGGAGGCTGAGCTAGATTTCAGTCATAACATCCTAATTCAAAGGCTTTATAGAGTAGTGTCTCCAGACTTCACACACACAAACTGCTTCAATATAGCGTGTTCACTGGAATTCTATATCCTCTCATAAATCCTCCCAACGGCCTTCCTGAGAAGAGTGTAATGATCTTTGAGAATCAACCCAGAAGTCAGCCTTTACCCCTGCTCCTATAGGATCAGTAATGCCATTGGTGGGACATAGAGATGGATCAGTAGTTAAAGAAGCTCACTTGCAAAGCCTAATGGCCCGGGGTTCAGTTCTTCAGTACCCATGTGTTGCAGTCAGCATTCTAGTTGCTGTGCCAAAAGAACCCAAGCAAAAGCAGCTTGTGGAGGAATGGGTTTATTAGGCTAACGGACTCGAGGGAAGACTCCATCCTGACAGGGAAAACGATGGCATGAGCAGAGGGGTGGACATCACCTCCACCACAGCACTGCAAACAATGGCAGGAAGGTGTGCCAAACACTGTCAAGGAGAAGCTGGTTTATAATCTCTATAAGCCCGCCCCCAATAACAGCTCCAGCGAGGTTGTAAAACTCAAACTGCCATCATCTGAAGATCGATCAATCAGAACACATTCATTTGTTTGTGGGGGACACCTGGATCAAACCATGACACCATGTAAAGCCAAATGCACAAAGTGTGCCCTAATGTACCTGTATTTATTCTCTCTCTCCTTGCAAATAAATAAAACAAAAAAAATAATGTTATTGGTCCTCCAGGATTCTGGTTATAAAGCTACAGCACTTCTGAGCATCGCCCCGTAACTGATCTGACATCTGTTATTTTTTTTTCTTCAAAGAAGCAAGACACTATGAAAGATCTGCATTTATCTTGAGACCACCATACTGTAAAAAAGTAGACATGTGCCAAATTAGAATCTACTACAAGTTCCCAGTTCTTTTGTTCATAACTTTTTATTTTTCTGTGAGGTAGGATCTTACCTATCTCAGGCTTACCTCCAACTCCTATGTGGCCTCACCATACTTGGTTTATGCTGGGCTGGGTATTGAATGCACGACTGGGTAAGCACTTTACTAGTTGAGCTACATCCCCAGCCCTATCCCTAGACTTTTTTTTTTTTTACAGGTTAATGGGTTTAATGTTTACCCCTTCAGTTCCAATTTGCAGCACCCAATATTCCTTTGAAAAACCAATCAGTCCCGGCAGTGGCCAACAGTAAATTTACGTCAACCAGAGTTGAAAAGTCCAGATTCTCCAAGCATTCTGTATTCAGTGGCACTTGTCCAGAATGGGTGTCTCCCCTAGCTGGGGAAATTTTAAATGTACCAGTGAAAAGAACTTTTTCCTCCTTCAAGGGGAAGAAAGAATAATTCCTCAGAAGCCAGCCAATCTGGCTGTATCACTAGACTTTTTAAAAATTAATTTTTTGGTTAGCATTCAAATAAGTGAGTTTCACTGTGACATTTTGTATATGTATTCATATATATGCATGATCATACTTTATTCTCCCTCTCACCTTGTTGGCCCCATCCTCCACCCAAATCCCCTTCAGCTTTCATGACACATATATTCCATTTACCTTCTCTTGTTCCCTCTTTCTCTCTTCCCTTAGACCTCTCCATTTCTACTTTTCTCATGCACCCTTTCAAGAAATTATTTGGTGATGCTCTCTAGCCAAAATAAAATAAAATAAAATTACAGAATGGTAATGGCTTGAGATCCAGTAACACTGGCTTCACCCCAGGAATAAGGTGAAAGGAAGTCAGGGTGACAGCTTGGCATCCAGCCCAGAGAGCAGCTGGTCCAGAAGCAATAAGAAGCCAGAGGGTTCTGGAAACTATATCTCCAATAATCACAATGCATTCTGAAATATGTGAATGGAAGATCCACAACCTTAGTGACTTGATGAAGGCATATGGTCAAATATAAAACACTTTGCCCTCACAAGATAATTGTTAACTCAGTCATAATAATATTATGTATTGATATTTAGTTCAACTAAAAGACACAACACATTTAAGACTAATTATGAATATAAAAGAAATGATGAAAGTGGCTTAAATTGTGGAGGAAGGGGAAAGTACAGATAGAGAAGTAAAAAGACACAAAGGTGAGGATATGTTTCCTAATTTATTAATAACAGCTGACATTAATTGCATGTCTGTCCCACATAAATGGGCTGCCCCATGTGTAATCACTCTTGGCTGCATTCTCCTGGCGGTGGACTCTCTGGATCTAACAGAGAGGGGAAGGGAATTGCTTCTTTGGACACTTTCCTGTCTTGGTTTTGGGTGCTTTTGCTTTGTTACATGCATGATTTTTCTTTGTTCTCTGAGTCCTTCACTATTTTTTAATCCTCTCTGGTTTTTATGTGAAGGGGATCTTTTGGGTTTTATCCTTTGCCTTCCACGTGTGGGTGGGTGTGCCTCATCTAGAGCCCTTGTACCCTGGAGATTTCATTGTGATGGAGATTCCGTCTCCCCTCTCCCTTTCCAGCCACAAAAGGATAGAATTCTCCTCTGGCTTGAGTCTTTCAGCTAGCCTCCTTCCTGGATTTTAATTCCCCTTATAATAAACTTCATAATTCACAATTTAAAAAAATCTGTCATTTAGTAGTGACACATTCTAAGAGATAAATTAATTCTTTCAATATCACAAGGAAACAGACATGAGTATGTACTAACTTCTTATAATATATTTTCTCTTACAACAAGTCAAAGAGATGCAAAAATATTTTGTGGCAGATCAAGAAAATAAGATATAGGAAAATTTCTCGGTGGTTAAAGATACTTGCTGACAAAGCCTACTGGCATAGATTTAATTCCCCATCTACCCACATTAAAGCCAGATGGGTTCATTTGCAGTGGCAAGATATCTTGGCTTGCACATACACATATGTGCAAATAAATAAAATGTTTTTAGCAATTGAGGAAGACACCTGTGTCAAGCTCTGGCCTACACACACACACACACACAGACACACGTGTACATTCACCTACCCACATGTGGATCCACCCACATACAAATATACATGCACACACACATACGCATACAAAACAAGACAAATATTGATTTATTTACTTGAGACACAGAGAAAGAAGGCAAGAGACAGAGAGAGAATGGGTATGCCAGGGCCTCTGCCACTGACTGCAAAGGAACTCCAGATGCATGTGCCACTCTGTGAATCTCTATGTGGGCTAGTGGAGAATTGAACCTAAGCTATCAGGTGTTATAAGAAAATGCCTCTAACTGCTGAGCCATCTCGCCAACCCAACCTTGATGATTTTTATAATTCTATAGGCATTTAATTCATTTTTACAGGTTAACAAAAAGACATATGTGAAGAATAGTATAAATTTCAGAGTTATAATTAAGTATATATTAAAACTTAAAAGATGATAAAGTGGTTTTTTTTCAGTGAGAAAAAGATTTTTAAAAAGTCCTAAAAGATGAAACTAGCTATTTAGAAGAAATAAGCCTGACTCTTTACCAAAATAATTTTAAGTTGAATGATATGTTCATATTTTAAATGAAATTATATATTTATATTGATCTCTAAAATATATTGAACTCCAAAATACAAAGCATGACCTAATCAGAAGTTACTGGAGTGAAAATACAGTATTAGAATTGAATTCAAAGAACAATAATGTTTTGGATAAATCATCTGCTAGAACATAAAATTTCTACAAGATAATGGTAGGGACTGATGGGTTTAGGGCCTGAGACCCAGCAGCTAACAACCTCAGAGGCCAACACACAGTTCAGAGAAGGCAACTGTTCCAAGTTGGCTTGGAGCAAAGTGAGGCAAAGGGCATAATGTCTGGGGTGTCCTAGCTGTATTTTAACTGCAGAAGTTTCTGGTGCTTGTGGATTGAATGTGAAAAGCAACCCATAAATTCATGTGTTTCAACACTTAGCCACCACCTGATGCTGCTAATTTGGAACGTTCTGGAACCTTTAGGAAGTGGACCCTCACTGGAGGAAGTGGGTTACTGGAGAAGTCTTTGAGATTTTATAACTCAGTTCCACTTCTGTCTACTCTTTGTTTCTTGTTCCATCAAGACATAAGGAGTTCAAACTGCACCTTTCCTGGTTTTGCCTCTGGCTACCATACCCTCCCTGTCATGATGTCTGTCCCCTCAAACTGTAAATCCTTTCTTCCTTACCTGCTTTTGTCCATTACTTGTCACAGTGAAAAAAGTGATATAGAGGCAATCTACTTACAATATTTAATAAGTATATTGTGCTGATTCAGTAAAAAGACTTGTAAATAGCCTAGTGTCCTGCTAGCTGGGATTATATTTAACATAATATACCTTGTTATATCCTCCTGGGAGTGGAGAGGAAATGCATGTAAACCATCTACATTTGCAAGATGGGAGACTGGAAAATGGACTAAGGGATGTGCTGAATTGTCGCTAGTCTGGAAGAGACAGTTCTTCTGAAATTGGTTCCTTATTCTCAACACTGAATTCACTTGTTTCTGAACAAGTTGCGTTTAAGAAAAAAAAATAATAATACTTGAGCTGGCGAGATGCGCTCAGCAGTTAAGAGCACTTCCTTTTCAAGAAGGAAGGCCTAAAAAGGCCTGAGAGACCACTCAAGTTCAATCCCCAGGACCCACATGAGTGTAGCCATCCATGCACATCTGTAACCACAGTCCCACAGGGAAGTGGAGACTCAAGAATCACTGGAGATCACAAAATCAGCAAGTAAGAGACTCTGTCTCAAATAAGAATGGATGGAAGACTGATGGAGTGGAACACCTGAAGTGCTTCTCCTGCCACCACAGACACATACATGTGAATATCCCCACCACATATACAATTTAAAAACTCACCAAATAAACATATTTTTTAAAAAATAAAGGGAGCTGGAGAGATGGTTCAGCAGGCCCTGACATGCCTATTCTGTCTCTCTGCTTGCAAATAAATAAAAATATTTTTAAGACAATAAAAACAAAAATATCGGGCTGGGGGATGGCTCAGCGGTTAAGGCACTTGCCTCCAGTGCCTAAAGTCCTGGGTTCAATTCCCCAGTACCCACATAAGCCAGACCCACAAGGCAGTGGTCCTGGTGCGAATAAAAAAAAAAAATATCACCAATGACTCTAAATGCATATAGACAAAAACAAAAATTGTTTTCAAGTTTACATGGGCAACAGAAAACCTCTTTAAAAATACAATGAATATTAAGAGTGTGGGTACTTTCAGAAAATATCTCTGGTAAAAAGATTCAGCTCAAATTTAATTGGTCAGTCTCATTATCTTGACAAGCTTGGAAGTTTACAAATAACCAGTCACTTGAATTTCATGAACATCAGTGAAACTTAGTTACAGATTGAAGGCATGTAAGTAAATGGATTGGTGGAACACAGGTTATATGGAATACTTATGTATCATTAATTAAACTGTTCATTAAATTCCTTCAATTAATTTTTTGAAGAATTGCAATTATAGCATTTCACTGCCTATCAGATCTAGTTCATGGTCCCAAGTGGATGTGAACTGACTCAAAAACTCAACGGCTATCACTTATTTTTTAATATATGTCTATATTTTCCAAATGTGTCTAATGTTGGCCTTTGGGCACACAGACTTACTCATTGACTATCTTCTGGGTAGAAGCCAAAAAAAAAAAAAACAAAAACAGAACTGCCGGACATGGTGGCGCATGCCTTTAATCCCAGCACTTGGGAGGCAGAGGTAGGGGAATGCCATGAGTTCGAGGCCACCCTAAGACTACATAGTGAATTCTGGGTCAGCCTGGGCTAGAGAGAGACCCTACCTTAAAAAAAAAAAAAAAAGCAAAAGTTGAAGATTCTAATGGGGCATGCTTCTGCATTCTTTTTTTTTTCCCCAGAAACAAAGGCTAATTTATTTCTCACAGCAATAATAGAAAAACAGCGGTGTGTGCTAATTTCCTGATCCCTAGTTCCCACGGGACAATGCAAAGACACTTTTCCTCTGTTTTATACCCTATAAGGAGCAAACTGGAAAACAAATCAGCTGCTTTGGCAAGAGTAATGAATTGAGAAACTGTCTTTTTTAAATGTTTTTTTTTAATTTAATATTTATCGTCCATAATGAGTTACATTATTTAGTGGGCAAACCATGCGTTGTTATCCCGAATTCCCCAATTCCCCCCCTCCCCATCCCTGATCAGTTGTATATCCTCCTCCGTGGGCTGTCTGTATTAGTCCTTGTGGCAAGGGATCCTGTATATCTTAGTACTCATCCCGGTCTTCCTGGCCCAAGTGTGTTGTTAC